>RBNI01001170.1:0-23928 GCA_003990745.1 Jimgerdemannia flammicorona | reverse complement strand
ACAATTCACATCTCATCATTTGGGAACCGAATCAAGAAGAAGCCCAAGAAGTCCCTGTCTTTGAAGAGGAAGCCCAAGAACTCCAAGACCCTGCCCCTGAAGAAACCCCCTCTGACACTGAAACTGACGAGTTTCCAGAAGAAGAAGAGGAGCAACAGAGAGTCTACCAGTCCTCTGTCTGCATTCAAGCTGTTCAAGGGTTGGAGAATGTTGTTGAAGATGACTGGCCGCTTTTCTACCCCCTCACCTCTTGGCCGGCACTTCCCCCTTTTGAGGAGAGGTATGATGAAGAAGAAATCTTAACCCAGCAAGATTTGCCCACTGTGGACGAAGGGTACTATTTCCTCTAGAAGCACCACCCATCAGCCATGAGAATTGCGCAGCCTTCACGTCAGCGTTTTGTCAGCAAGTCCGAATCCAGCATTGCTATCCAGTACCACCATTTTTAGCATTTTGTCAGCAAGTCCGAATCCAGCGTTGCTACCTAGCACAACTGTTTCCAGCATTGCTATCCAGTACCACCGTTTTCAGCGTTTTGTCAGCAAGTCCGAATCCAGCATTGCTACCTAGCACAACCATTTCCAGCATTGCTATCTAGTACCACTGTTTTCAGCATTTTGTCAGCAAGTCCGAATCCAGCATTGCTATCCCCTACAACCCAATCCGTAGTAAACAATAGCCTACACCTCGCATCATGCAAGCCAATAGCATAGCAAAGTTTGCCACAACATAGTATACCTTAGCCTTAGTCGCGCCCCCCATAGCTAGCAAACTTGTATAAGTAACCCCATATCTTAGAGTGAATAAACCTCAGTCCATTGGTCTTTTATCTGAACAACACAGAAGTCTAGTGTAAGATAATACCAACTTAAGTTTTTGAGAAACTTTGGGAAAAGACTCCAAGAGCCAAGGAAAACTCTTGTTCAAGAACCGCCGCTAAGGAAAGCCGCCAGGAAAACCGCTGCCAAGTTAAGGAAATTGACTGCTATGAATATTCAAGTTTCGGACTGCCATTCGACCGCCATTCAAGATTCAAGACCCAGAAAACCCAGCCAAGGAACCCAAGGAACCCAAGAAACAAGACCAGGATACAAGACTGACACCCAGAACGACCGCCATTCCATCGCCATTCCACATGTCCCCAAGTTAAACAAATAACCGAACGTATGACTGCCGTCTTCCGATTTAACCAACCGCTGCGCCACAAACCATCGACTTCGACTGACCATCAAGTTGCCGCCAGCCTGCCAGGAATCTCGGACCCAAGTAATAATCGTCATCATTAAGCCATCAAACGTCCATCGATCATCGACTGTTGTAACCCGCACCCGATCTATCGACTTTGACGACATATCGAACAACCCGATCATGTGACCATTGATGTAATCGACCGTGAACAACATACATATTCAAGGCCGCGCTTCACACAAGTGGCACCATTGAGCAGTGTTTGAACCTTTAGTAATACAAATCGAACGCCACAATATATATATCTATTATGAAATTAGTTTTCTTTAATATCAATATATATGGGCAAAAGAAGATAGCTTTGAAGACAAATCATACCTATTACCCAAATGTTGACAAAGTCAATAAAGATAGATGACTATTATATTCTCATTATTATTATTCTATTTCTATAATATTAGTAAATAATTAATTTTCTCTCAAAATAAGAAATAGAAGCTAGATTATTATAATTATAACAGCTCTAGTTTCTTTAAGAGGAAGTGGCTAAATCTGGAAGTTCTAGTTGACCTAAAGTAGCTTAAAGAGATACTTAAAGGTTTAAGTATTCTTGAAAGATTTCTGGGAGAAAATATTCTGAGCTTTATTCAGGCAAAGAACAAGGATATCTGAAAGAAAGATCTGGAAGGATCTTGGAAAGAAAGAGAAATGCCAAGAAATAGGTTCTCAGCAAAGCTGACTAATACTATTCTACAATGTTCTGAAAGGTTCCATAACTAGCTAAGATAAGATACTTAGTGCTAAGGAAAGACAAGAATGTTCTAATGGTATCTGGGTACTGAGAGAAGGTTTCTAAGTAAGTAGAAGGTGGTAGAATATAGTAGAATATTCAAGAAATGATAAGAAAAGACTAACTAAAAGATGTGAAAATATACTAAGACTAAATGTGACTGTGAAATTGTTACATCTCTCTCTCCTTAAGAACTAATGTCCTTGTTGAGTTCTTAGGTAAAACAAGACTAGATATACTTAAACAAAATTTCTCAAACTTGTATCAGTATATTGATGGGAATTGGTCATCCTCATATAGAGCAGAGGGTCAATTATCAGACTAACTAACTGAGGGGGGTTCAAACTCAACTAGTAGCTTTATTTTGATAGACTTCTTATTTATTAAATATTCTGCTAGTTCTGGGGTCTCAAAGTAAACTTCTGATGCATAAGGCACTGGTCATTGTTATAGGTTATTGATAATCCAAGAAAGTCACTATAGGGATTGGGCAATGCATTTTGTCTTGAAGTCTTGAACTAGATCTTGAGAGTTCTTGAGGTTGACTAGTTATTCCCAGATAGTATCATATTCAGAATAATCCATCCACTTGACTAGATATTCAGGATGGTGGTAGCAGATTCATTTGTTAAGAAATTTCTCAGCTTCATACTTGATATGATCTTCAATAATCACAGGGATGGAAGGCTTAGGATTTTGACCAGGATAGGGCAGTGACTGGTTTCAGATCTTGAGGTGTGACACATGAAAGACTGGGTGTACTCTTATGGTTTCAGGTAGCTTGAGGTAGTAGGAGGATGCAGAGACTTGTTCAGTAATCTCAAAAGGTCCAATATACTTGGGTTGGAACTTGTTCGAAGAGTAGTTGACTTGAGATTGTATCTTGAGGTTCTCAGTAGACAGTAGGACTTAATCTCCAACAGTATAAGTGATATTATGGTATTTCTTATCAGCATACTTGGCTTGATACTGTTGAGCCTTCTGAAGATTCACAGTAGCAATCTTGAGTAGTTTGTCCATTTTGTCTATAAGATTCTTGGTGGTAGGAACTTGTATTTAACTGCTTTTCTTGAAAGAGAATAGACTTGCAGGAGTCTCAGGATCTTGACCATAGAGTAACTGGAAAGGGAAAAGATCAGTAGATGATTGGATGGCATTATTGTATATAAACTCTGCATAAGTCAGATAGTAGTCCCAATCATCTTACTTATAAGAAATATAGTTTCTAAGTAATTGTTCTAGAGTTCTGTTCATGCACTTGATTTGTCTATCAGTTTGTAGGTAAAAGGTGGTAGATATAGCCAATTGGATTCCCAGAGTCTTGAAGAGAGTTTGCCAGAAATGACTGGTGAACTTGGAGTCATGATTACTGACAATTACTTATAGTAGGCCATAGTAATAGAAGATAGACTTGAAGAAGATTCTTGCAATCTTGAGTATAGTAGCATTAGTAGTGGTTGGTTCAGAAACCATGGTCTTGGTCAGGCAGTTAACAAATATGATAATAGTATCAGCACCAGATTGAGTTTGTAGTAGTTGAGTTACAAAGTCCATAGTAACTTACTTAAATTTCTTGGTGAGAATTAGCAGTGAATGTAGCAAACTAGCTGGCACTTGATTGGTAGACTTATTGCACTAGAATAGGTCATAGCTAGTAATATAGTTCTTGATTTCCTTGACTATGCTTGGCCAATAGTAGTAGCATTGAATGTTCTTGACAGTCTTCTCAATTCTCAGGTGACCAGCAAGAAGGGAGTCATAGTGGTCTTACAAAACCTTGTAGTGTAGATTCATGTTTTCAGATAGGTAGACTTGATCTTGATGATAGATCAGATTGTTCTCAACAGTATATATATCCTTGAGCTCATTTAAGAAAACTCTAGTGAAAACTGTATCTTCTTTATAAGCTTGTCTGATTTGGTCTAGGAATTCTGATACCAAGGTAACTTGTATGATTGTGGTGAGGTCAGGGCATCTTGATAAGGTATCTGGTACTATAAGTATCTTGCCAGGCTTATAGATGATCATTGGGTTGAAGGTTTGAAGCTTGAGACTCCACTTGACTTGTAGATGTAACAGAGTAGATTGAGTATTGATGTACTTGAGGGATTGATAGTTGGTAATGATATCAAACTCAATACCTTCTAGATAACATCACTAGTGGTCTAGTATATATATTATTACCAATAGTTCCTTCTTGTGAGTGGCTAGCTTTTGTTTAGCCAGAGCCAACTTGTGAGACTTGAAAGTAATAGGATGATGTTCTTTGCCATCATCTTGTAACAGGACTACTCTAATGGCAAAATTTGATAAATCAGTAGTAACTATGAATTTTAGGCCTTAATCTGCATTATGCAGGACTGGAGCATAGATCAGGCAGTTCTTGAGTTCTTGAAAAGCTTGTTGACAGAAGAGGTCCCAGGTATAGGGTATATAGTAGTCTGAGTGTGGAGTCTTCCTCATGAGATTAGTCAGTGGCTCAGTAATACCAGAGAAGTTTCTGACAAAGCAGCAGTATAGCCAGCTAGACCAAGAAAGGATCAAAGTTCTGTAAGGTTCAACAGAATGGACTATTCTTCAATTGCTTCTATCTTATATGGGTCTATTTAAATTCCTTATACAGAGACAATGTGGCCAAGATATTCAACTTATTCCTTGAAGAATTTGTGCTTCTTGAGCTTGGCATAAAGCTTGTGTTTTTGCAGGATCTCTAGGACTATTTGAATGTGTTTGAGGTGTTCTTCTTTAGTTGTGCTAAAGATCAAGATGTCATCAAGATATACCAACAGGAAAATAAATAGTTGGTCCTTGAATATCTTATTCATCAGAGTTTGGAATATGGCAGGTATATTGGTGAGATCAAATACTAAGACCAGGAATTCATAGAGTCTAAAGGGGGTTATGAATGCAGTCTTGGGAATGTCTTCTAGCTTGATTCGAATCTAGTGGTATTCTGACATAAGGTCTAACTTGGTGAAGTACTTAGCATTCTTGAGAGCATCAAAGATTTGATCAATTAAGGGTAGCAGATAGCAGTTCTTAATAGTGAGTTTGTTAAGTGCATGATAGTCTATACATATTTACAGGGTACCATCCTTCTTCTTAATGAATAAGACTGATGAGCCATAAAGAGATTTGCTTGGCTAGATGGCTTCTTATATAAGTAGTTCTTCTAGTTCCTTCTTGACTGCTTCGATTTCAAGTGGCAATATACAGTACATGTGTTTCTTGGGTGATACAGCTTCTGGGGTCAGTTCAATTTCATAATCAACTTCTCATGTAGGTGGTAGACTAGGTAGTTTGTCTAGAAAGACATTTTTGAATTATTCTAGCAATAACTTGATACTTTCATTGACTGATAGTCTCTTGTCTTATTTCTTGAGATAGACTATTATAATAAAGGCATGCATTGTCTTCTTGAGTGCTCTTTTGTACTATATAGCTGACAATGTTGCAATCTGGGTCTTGCTTGTAGTCTTGTCTATCTTGATAGTGATATTGGCTCTATCTTAAAGTAGAGTGACTTCATTCTTGCACCAATCAATGTCTGGGTTATGTTTCATAAGCCAGAGTTTTCCTAAGATCAGGTCATGATCTCCTAGTAGTGCAACCTTGAAGTCTACTTGTTCCCAATATTTCTGGATCTTGATGGGTAGTTTGGTAGCAATTGACTCAATGGAGTGCAGAGTACTGTCTGTAGTGACTATGCTATTGTTCTTGAGTACAGGCTTAGTAAGGATCTTGAGGCTTTTGATGAGATTCTGATTGATGAAGTTCCCTATAGCTCTACTGTCTATGAGTACTTGAACTTCTTTTCTTTGACTAGGCCTTTGAAAATAAGCATAGCTTGAGCTCAATTCACTAAGACTTACTGCTTGATCAGTGCTGTCAAAACCTTTTTGATCTTATTTGGTTTTAGAGAGTTCTTGGACTTCTGTAATCTTGAGTTGACTGGCTTTTTCTAGGATCATTTGCATGACTTGGTCTCCTTCCTTGACTGTATAGTCTTAATCCTTCTAGTTGATAAGTAGAACTTGAATTTGTTCTTGAAAGTCTGGGTCAATGATATCAGCACCTATATCTAAATGATATTTAACACTAAGTTCTGATTATGATGCAATTCTGGCATAATGTCCTTCAGGACATTGAACTGTAATTCCAGTAGACACCAGAGTTCAGCCCTTGACTGGAATAGTGACTTGTTTGACTGAGTATAAGTCAAGACCAATGGCTTCTTCTGTTTGATATTAAGGGACCTGAGCCTTCAGATGAAGCTTCTTGATCATGAGCTTGGATTGACTGGTAGTGGGGTTGACAGATATATCCTTGGACAATATAGTGACTGGTCTTGAGAGTTTGCTAGTCTTTTTAGGATATTTGGTTACAATATGTTCTGTTTGGTAATAGAAGAAATAGGCTCCAGATTTCTTCAAGTGATCCTTTTCTTCAGGGGTGAGCTTGGTGTTCTTTTTATTTATGATATCTAAGTTCATTGGTGTCAGGCCAACTGCCCTTGGTTGGTTCTTATGATGGTTTTCAAAGTGGTTCTTCTTGCAGTATTCTGGTTCAAAGTAGTTGTCAAAGGTGATGACATCAAACCTATCAGCAATTCTCATAGCTTTATTAAGGCTTTGTGGCTCTTCTAGCTTGACCTTGACTTGTGTGTTTCCTTTCAGGCCTTAGACATAGCAGTCTATCTTTTCATCCTCTACTATCACTGGTAGTTCAAGTAGAATTAACAGAAATTGTATATTATAGCTTTACATAGACTTGAGTTGCTTGATGTTTACTAGCTTATCTCTTTTTTTTTTTTTTTTTTTTTTTTTTTTTTTATAGTTCCTTGGACTTCACCATTTATTACCAGTCTATTAATAAGTTTACAATATCACCTCCCACTACCCAATCTCCATAGGGGGACCTCTCTCTATATTATCATGAATAAAGATCATCTTCTTACCCACTACTCTAACCCTCCCCCCATTGCTAGCTTATCTCTGGCTAGCTTGGTAGTATTAGCAGACTTGAACTGCCTATGAAGGACTCTCTTGAAAGCTTCCCAATCCTTGATTTGTACATGTGAGTATATAGATGTAGTTATAATATAATTGTGCTACCAAATGGCTGCATTCACTCAAAGGAGTATGGTGGCAAATTGGACTTATATGTCTTCTTCCATTCTTGTAAGCTCAAAGTATTAGTCCAACTGGAAGGTCCATGCATCTGTAAATAGTCCTCCTCAATGATTATCAAAGGTATCTGGCTTGAGTGGCTTGAAACTGACTGGTGCTATGGTAGAATACAATGTACTCATAGTTTTTGTTTTCTGCTGTTCTAGTTGTGCTTGAAGTTCTTGGATTTGATAGACTATAGCATTGATCATATCTTCTATGCCAAGCTGTAGTCCTCTTACTTCTTCTATAGCAGAGGGGTCTGGCTGGTAGGCTGACTCTTTGTAGCTCATTTCAGGTTTGTGTAACTAGTTGTAACTAGTTTCTGAATTTGTGTAAGGTTTCTTAATAAAGTAAGGTGTAATAACATCACTGCTATCAAGAATAACAGTTCTAGTTTCTTTAAGAGGAAGCAGCTAAATCTGGAAGTTCTAGTTGACCTAAAGTAGCTCAAAGAGATACTTAAAGGTTCAAGTATTCTTGAAGGATTTCTGAGAGAAAATATTCTGAGCTTTATTCAGATAGAGAACAAGGATATTTATACATAATCTGAAAGAAAGATCTGGAAGGATCTTGAAAAGAAAGAGAAATGCCAAGAAATAGGTTCTTGGCAAGCTGACTAATACTATTCTACAATATTCCAAAAGATTTCATAACTAGCTAAGACAAGATACTTGGCACCAAGAGAAGGTTTCTAAGCAAGTAGAAGATGGCAGAACATAGTAGAATGTTCAAGAAATGATAAGAAAAGACTAACCAAAAGATGCAAAAATATACTAAGACTAAATATAACTATAAAAATATTATAATAATATTAATATCATATCTGCTATAGTAAAGTTTAATAAACTACTAACAGATTTGCCAGATGACATTCTTTTGGTAATTTCTATATTTATTAATATGGATAATTTACCTAACTGATATATGGCTAAGTATTATCTTCAATCATCTATATGTAATAACAGTAACCTCAGAATGATGACATTATTACAGGAGATAGTCTTTCCTTACAAGTTACTAGATCAGAGTATAAGAAGATCATATAGTATGACTCACCCAGGCTACAAGATGAGCAATGATGACTAACTGTGAGTCATCATGACCACAAGACAGATATCTCAAGGAATATAAAAGAAAGATCAAAAAACTGCAGTAGTAGCAATCCAAACAAGACTTACAGAAATAGTTTAAAAGACTTACCATAAACAAAATGCCTGCCACTTGTCAAACCTCAAGGTCCAGAAACCACCAAGGTCCCTCAGTTCAGGAAAGGATGTTCCAAGACATCAAAAGAGCCATGAGGACCTATATAAGAAGGACTCCTAGCCTCAACCTGGATACTGGTAACTCTTATCATTATATCCTCTATTACTACAAAATGGAAACAAGGATCACTATTGCTACTGAATGCCTCTGGATATGGTAGGAGTATGAAATAGGAAACCTCCTCTGCTGGGAATTCTCTCAGGCCAATATCCAAGAGATTCAAGATGCTACTCCTATAGATATATATGAAATAAGAATAGCTAAGAAGATTTATCAGGTCTTCAGACATATATCATGGTCAATCTCCAACTTGGAGTATACTAGAATCTCAGACTTCAAGGAACTGTCAGCCCACCACACAAATGCACTAGAGGCCATAGTGGCCACAGAAGCTCAGTCTACCATCACCCTCAATAGTGATGAGGTAGGAGAGTTCTGGAATCCCATTCTCAAGGACAATCCTGATCAATTCCTGCAAGGATTGATCTCAGCATTCCAAGGCCCCAGCATCCAGGTTAGACCTCTCCAAGACCCCACATTTGTCCCTTATTTTATAGAAGAGAACCTCCTAGATTGGAGAGCCCAGATCTCCTTGCTTTCCCTGCCACTGAATAAGATGACATCATCCTGTGCAATATATACAAGATGTGCAAAGTATGCAAAACAGATGAAATGTTTGCAGACCTATTTTCTTTGAAGATATCCTGACCTCTGGTAGCAATGAAGATGAAGCCCCCATGGTCCTGAACATTCTGCTCTAAGTTCTTAGTAACACTAAAATCTTCTAGCATCCTTTTTCTATATAACTGAATTCTACTAGCATTCTTTTTCTGTAATACCTGAATCTTTAAGCACCCTTTTTCTGTACCACTAAATCTACTAGTATGCTAAACTTGTGCAACCATTTGTACAGATACTTGAATTTGTCCTTATAACTATAGTTTTCTGTATTTCAGTATTTTATTTGGTTATTGGAATTTATATTTAACTTTATATGTAACTTAGTAACTATTGAATTATATTTTATATAAATACCCCTCTTATTTCCTTTGAAATAAAGTCAGTTCCAGTTCACTTACTCTCAATTCCATGTAAGTAATCTAAGAGATAACAAGACAGTTTAAAGATAAGAAGTTTGAGAACTATAAGACCTTGAGAAGACACTCCAATAAGAACTTGCTTATAATAAACTTGTGGTTAGTCTAAGAGATACATCTTGAAGAAAATCTGATGTATTTGAAGGACTCAGTGACCACTATATGATAATGTATCAGTTATTGCAGAAAATCTAGTAGTAATATATAGAGTCTACATAGTGCTAGATTATACTATAATAATGCATCCTCATATACTTACTATAACTATTACATAGATTCTTCTGGATAAAGGTGTATTTTATCTCATAATACATTATACAACTAATAGCCTCTGATCATATTAGTCTATATCAATCAGTTATATAATTACTCTTAGATTATAATTATTATGATCTAAATATTATAGATAATAATTAGACTCTTTTAAATTTACAGTTACTTTATAGAGAGAAGATATTAAGAGATTTCTTCTATTCTGAGGAAAGGACAATTTTTACTATTATTAAGTATCAAGTATTCTAATATATTAGGAGCTGATATATCTATTGCAATTTCTCTACTTATTATCTATAGTATTGATTCAGATTATATTTATATATATTGTTAAAAAAGACTACCATCTGAATTTAAATATTGCTAAATTATTTTCAAGTGTCATCTTTTTCTCTATATTTTCAGAAGCTGTGGTTCAAAATATACTTCAAACTCTGATTGATCTGGAGATTTTCTCTCTTGCAATATATCATATTTATGAACTTTTTATAAAAGCAATATTGCAGTAGACATACTTTAAGAACAATTTGCCAATTGTGATTTTTAATATCTCTAATCCTTCTGATATTATTAGGACCATTCTTCTCAGATCTGATATAATACTTACATATATTCACACTCTATAGCCAGAAAACTATAAATGATATATTTGAAACTCTAGACTACAATCTACAGCAAATCATAAACTATCCTAATTATTACAATCTTATCTCCATTCAAACAGCCTAATGGATTATTAATAATAATATTATTGAACTATCACTAATAGGCTCTATTTTGGATAATATTGTTTTAATATTTATTATGAATAAATGTGATGAATATTCTGCTCTCTTCAGTAGTTGTATTAAAGCAGGGTATAATTTGACAGATTATCATATTAGATGGATATCAAATGGCTCATTTGAAATATTTATACAGTAATTACTTATTCTACTCCATATATGATAACTAGGACCATGAAAGCTAATAATTCAAAATAAAGTAAGATGTATAATATTTGTTGAAATATAATTTAATTCAGATTCTTATACTTATAGTTATTATTAAATATCTCATTATATTGGAAACCAATTACCTATAAAAGCCCATACTTAGTCTAATTCAGAATGATTGCTATCTTGCTGTTATTATTTTGTTCTTAAGTATATATATTAGAACAATTTCAGTATTGACTTATAATATATAGTGAATGATAAATCTCAGACTCTTTTTCAAATATTGAAAAAGTGAGGTATATTATCATTAAAGGTCACTATAGTAGTTGCAGTAATAAATTATGAGGTACTCTTGAGTATACTAATTTATTTATTATTGAGCATATAAAATTTAATCATATAACTAATTGGGAAGATTTCTTTAATAGTAGATAGTTATTATAATGGTGACCTCAGAATGATGACATCAGCACAAGAGACAGTCTTTCCTTACAAGCTACCAGATCAGAGTATAAGAAGATTATATAGTATAACTTACCTAGGCTATAAGATGAGTAATGATGACCAACTGTAAGTCATTGAGACCACAATACAGACATCTTGAGGAATATAAAAGAAGGATCAAAGAACTGCAGTAGCAGTAACCCAATAAGACTCACCAATTCCAAAATAGCTCAAGACTTACTACAAACAAAATGCCTGCTACTCACCAAACCTCAAGATCAAGGAACCACTAAGGCATCTCAGTCAAAGAAAGAATATTCTAAGATATCAGAAGAGCCATAAGGACCTGCACAAGAAGAACTCCTAGTCTCAACCTGAGTACTGGGGATCCTTATCACTTTATTCTCTACTACTATGAAATGGAAACAAGGATCACTATTGCTACTGAATACCTCTAAATATGGCAGGAGTATGAAATAGAAAACCTTCTTTACTGGGAGTTCCCACAGGCCAGCCCTCAAGAGTTTTAAGATATCACTCCCATTGATATACATGAAACAAGGACAGCTAAGAAGATTCATCAGATCTTCAGAAATGCACCATAGTCAATCCCCATCTTAGAGTATGTTAGAGTCTCAGACTTCAGAGATCTGTCAGCCTGCTGTATCAATACACTAGAAGCCAGGATGACTACAGAAGCCCAGTCCACTATCACCCTCAATAGTGATGAAGTAGAATACTTCTGGCATCCCGTCCTCCAGGACAACCCAGATCAATTCCTGTAAGGATTGATCTCAGTATTCCAAGGCCCAAGAATCTAGGTTAGACCTCCCCAAGACCCTACATTTGTCCCTTATTTTATGGAAGAGAACCTCATAGACTAGAGAGCTCTAGATCTTCTTGCTCTCCCCACTACTGCCAAATGTGATGATATCATTGGTGATGACATCATCCCACATGACATATGCAAAACATGTGATATAAGCAAAACATACAATCTATGTAATGAGACCGAAATGTTTATGGATCTTATCTCCTTCAGTGATGATAAGGATGAAATACCCATGGTCCTGAACATTCTGCTCTAAGTCCCTTAGTTATACTGAATTATGCTGGCATTCTTTTTCTGTGTAACAGCTATTCCTCTACTGGTATTCTGATCTTGTGTAACTCAGAATTATTCCAGCACCCTTTTCCTATATCACTGAAATTATATCAGTATCCTGAACCTATGCAACCATCTGTGCCAATACTGGAACTTGGTAGGTTTCTGTGTTTCAGTATTTTATTTAGTTATTGGAATTTATATTTAGCTTTATATCTTAGCAACTATTGAATTATATTTTGTATAAATATCCCTCTTATTTTCTTTGAAATAAAGTCAGTTCCTCTTAGTGCAATATACATAATTCCTTGTAAGCAATCTAAAGAGATAACAAGACAGTTTAAAGATAAGAAGTTTGAGGACTATAAGACCTTAGGAAGAAACTCCAATAAGAACTTACTTATAACAAACTTGAGTTAGTCTAAAAGATACACCTTGAAGAGAATCTGATATATTTGAAGAACTCAGTGACCACTATATGACATTATATTGCTCAAGAAGAAATACATACATATACCCAATAAATTCTATGAGTAGGCTGACATAGAATAACATAAAATTTGCTAAGTATATCAGTTTGAGGAGTTACTAGTAACAATAGTAATAGGGTGCTGAACAATGATATAAATGTTTTGCTCCTTAATAGATAGTATTTTGAAGCTAATCAAAAATCTATTTTACAATATTTTCTAATTGTATAGAATACAATCTCTGGATTTCTGAAATCTAGTTAGCTCAAAAATACCATCTATCAAGCTTATTATATCTTGAAATTTTACTTTATAAAATATCTTTACAATAGTTAATCTCTCTATAATCTAATAGTAATTAAATATTTAAGCTCTGTAACATTGTATATTAGATATTATTCAACAAAGTTACAGAGCTATAATTTGCCAAATATATATGATATTTGAGGACTTCTTTTACTTAAACCACTTGGAGCAAGCTAAGCCACATAAGCATCTTTTCATGAAAAGCAATATATTTTCAAGTTTTTACTTTATCTATATTAGTGTGCTAGATGTGGCAGGAGTCTGGCAACAATATATAATCAGTTTCATTGAAATCTATCAAGTTTTGGTACTATGATGAGCTAAGATTTATCAAGCTCTGAATGTTTGGAGAGGAGGAGACCTGATCTGGGTCTCTCTAAGAGTTTTGCTGTAGCTGCTGAGACTGGAGAGGTAGAGAGGTAGACTGGTGGTCAAAGGCAGATAACTGGAGTAGATAGCTGGTATACAATAGTAGGGAGTAGGATAATTGCTACTAGGCCTACAGGGAGAGAACAGGGGGGGATATATTGATAGGAGAGGGGAGTCAGATGACTGATCAGCTGACTGGTCAGATATCTATCAGGGATCAGAGGTCTAGTGATAGAACTGTTGGGACTGATTTTCCTGGGACTGAAATAGTGACTGAGGATATAGCTACTAGTAGAGCAGAAGTATCAGGTGAGATGCTGACTGAAGTTTCTGGGAGCAAGAAGAGGACAACTCTGGCTGTGAGGACTGGTGAGCTGGTGGTATGTCTATTCTTTTACAAATCAGTGTCAATATAGGCAGTCTTTGTCAATTTCTTGGGTCTTGGACTATTGGTCAGAAAAATTCTATGATTTGTGAGTGAGGAGATTGCTGAGGCAGAGTTACTGAGATTTATTCTGTTGGTAGAGGCTGTTGAGGTTGGCTTTTATTGAGGAGGAGGTGATAGTAAAGGCTCTGGAGAAGGGGCTAATGGTTAAGAATATCAAGGTGGGGATGACAAAATATCTGAGATGGGACCCATATGTAGTATAACTGATGGTTGAAGGATTACTAATACTGAGTAGGCAGGAGACAAAGATAGTGATGGCCAAAGCCCTAGAGAGTTATAGTGAGATAGTGGATTTCAGCTTTATGTTTTAAGAGAACATAAAGTTGAGAAAAGATAACTATAAGATGATAGTATAGTTGGAAGGAAAGGAGGTGACTGAATTAGAGTGAGACTGGCCTGAGATCATTCATGTAAGTAGACAGAAGTATTGAGATTGAAGGAGGAAAGGTTCTGAACAGGAAGAGAAAGAGTTGTTGATTGCCCTAGAGGAGTGTGACAAAGCAAAGGCCTTGTGGAAGAGGAAGTGAGAGGAGTTTGCCAAGGATTGGGTCTGGATTTAGACTGATGGAAAGAGGTGGCAATGATATAAGGAGAATTGGGAGTGTTTGTAGGCAGTGTTGCAAGGTTCTACAGAGGAGGAGACCACAAGGATTGTAATTGACAGGAATAAAATAAAAGGAGTGGAGATAGCTGAAATATCCTTCTCACAACTGAAGAGTGTGGAAGATTCTGTGTATATACTAGTGAAGGAGAAGTGGGCTGATGGGGAGGAGATGAGGGGGATAGGTTTTGAGGAGAAAGTCAAGATATGTAGTCTCAGAGACTCAGGTAAAAGATGTGCATATGGTTGGAGCTGCAAACATGCACTGAGAATGCCTTGAGACAAGTGAGATAGTATGGCTAGACAAAGTCTCTGAGGAGGATGATTTGGTAGAGATTGCTTCTGATATATTGGTAGATAGAGAATTGCTTCAGGAGTTGTGCAGAACTCCTAGACCTACTACTCTGGGGCCTTTGGCAATAGTAGCAGATGGTTGGTTCCAGGCTATACTTGTGAAGCTTGCTAAGGGAGACATTAAGAAAGTTGATATGTTTCAAGAATCTCTAGAGGTATGGGAGAAATTTCTCAATATGGTAATGCAGAGACCAAAGTTGGTAACAGCTATGATGACAGCCCTCTTGGAGAATGAAGGGTATAAAATAGATGATACCAGGATGGTAGATATTAGAAAAGTAGCATCAGAGTGAGTGGATCTTTTCTGTGGCAGTATCAATAGAGAGCATATCTGGAGAGTAGTATGTGAGGAATATTAGGACATCATCAAGAATAGGGCTGAGAAGATGGTAGTAGTAGTGGCTGATCTTTAAACTCTCTATTTATTATGAAGGACAATCTATGAATTTTATCTATCAAAATCAATAATATATGAGATTGGGTTAAGTGGTGGCATCTTTTCTAGTAGCTGAAGGTTCAAAAGTATAATGTGGTATTTCTTTAGGATGTTTGGATATATGATGAACAGAACTATGAGGTGTGGAGTAAGAAATGGTTTAGTAGTGCAGGTTGGAATAAGCAAGTTGGTATTCTAGTTAGTGTTAATAAGGGCAAGCTGATAGATATGGAAACCTTTAGTAGTTGTCTGATATAGAGAAAGCTGAAGAGAGGGACTGGGGATGGACTTTTGGTGAGCTCTGTATATCTGCCAGCAGTTGGTAGAGAGTGAAAGTAATGAGTAGAGGAGTGGTTGGCTTGGGAGAGATGAGTAGCTATAGGATTGGACATTTTGGGAAGAGATTTTAATATAGTATAAGATTGGGCTCTGGACTGGTCTAATGGTGGGGCTGGAGCCACTATCTCCCAGAGGCTGTCTCAGTGGCTTCAGATGGAGAAAGGTATAGGGCTAGTGAATAGTATATGACTGTAAGCTGGAGATAGTTCAGAGCCCTTACTAGATAGCACCCAGTGGGTGATAGGCTGGTGGAGATGAGGATTGATTGGATGCTAGTAGGTGAATATTAGGGTAATATACTAGATATTGTAGAGATGTAGTGGTGTCTGTGGTCTGATTATTAGAGAGTAGAAGTATGTGAAAGGTATCAGGTAGTTAGTGGTAGAGGAGGACATTGGCATCTTAATGTGGCCTTACTCAGAAGGCTGGTGGAGAGGGAACAATTTGTGATATTGGCCAGACAGAAAGTAGTGAGGTGGGTGAATAGTGATCTATCTATCACCAAATAGTAGAGTAGGTTTAAATACTTGGTGGGTGCTTATTGGTGGAATATTGGAGAGATGGCTGGAAAGGAGCAGAAGGATAAGAAGAGAAGGGTTGAGAGGGGTCTGAGGTGGCAGCTGTAGTTATTGGAAGGTGGGGTATTGACAGGGGAGGAATAGTACTGGTTGGTAAAGAAGATGATTAGTCTGCAGTCAAATATGAGAGAGGTGGAGGACAGAGTAGTGGATGACCTTCTGGTATGCCTGAGGGCCCAGCAATTAGAAGAAAGAGAGTAGTCAACAAAGTATCTATCTGATGTCTTGAAGGCTAGAAAGGTGTAGCATAGCTGGACTTCTGTTTTACAAAAGAATAGAGTTGAGATCTCAGACATTGCAGATATGCTAGAGGAGATCTCTGGGCAATGGCAGACCCTCTAGAGTAATGAGGGTGGGAGAGAGAATAATGGTACACTAGATATTTAGGATGCTTCATTGGTGTGAAACTAGTTGGTAGTAGTTTTGCTAGAGATAGGGGCTTTTGTAATAGGCAGAATATCTTTAGAGAAAGTGTTGGGAGTTCTGTAGAAAGCATTAGATAGATCATTACCTAGAGAGGATGGGCTCTCTTGGGAATTTTGGAAGGAGTTCCAGGCTGAGTTTAGTACTTAGCTTGTGGAGATAGTCAACTTTGTGCTAGTGGAGGACCAGTGGATAGGTAATGGTAACTTAGGGTTGATCTTTTTGTTATATAAGGAGAAAGGTGACTAGAGGGTGTGACAAAACTAGAGGCCAATAATGCTGTTGAATGTGGATAGAAAGTTGGTCTCAAAGGTCTTGGTAGGGAGGATGCAATAGTAGATTGATAGACTGGTGAGAGAGGAGCAGAGGGGCTTTGTGAAGGGACAGCAGATCAAGGACAGTACTGCTTGGGTGCAAAATGTCTTGAAGGGCTATAGGAGTCATTAGGTTGATGGGAGGATGGTCTTCTTAGATCAGAAGAAGATATATGATAGGGTATAGTGGCATTTTCTAGAGGCTGTATTGTATAAGATCAGATTTGGTATAGAAGAGGTTGAAAGACTCATAGAACTAATATGTAGCTGTAGAGGGGCAGTGCTGATAAATGGCTGGTGTGGTCTAAAGTTTACTTTGGATAGAGGAGTCCTACAGAGAGACCCTCTCTCCCCCCTCCTCTATATTCTCTCTTTGGAGCCTATATTGGCTTAGCTAAGGGGATGGCTGACTGGGCTGTAAATAAGAGAGGTGGTTTGGAAGTTAGGAGCCTTTGTAGATGATACAGTAGTGGGGTTAGGCAGTATTGAGGATGTGGACATTTTGTGAGAAGGGATTGGACAATATGAGGGGCTGGTAGGAGCAAAGTTAAATTGGAAAAAGTGTAAAACTTAGAGCTTAGTACTAGTTTGGAGACCAAGAGTGGGTTTGGATGAATGATACCTGTTAGAGAGGCTGTTAGATATTTAAAAAAAAATAAAAAATAAAAAAAAAAAATAAAATAAAAAATAAAATAAAAAAAAAAAAAAAAAAAAAAAAAAAAAAAAAAAAAAAGAGGCTGTTAGATATTTGGATATTTGGTTCTTAGTATTTGGGATAGTTCTGCCAAGAGAGTGGTAGTGTGGGATAGTGCAGAAATAGAAAGGTATATTGATGGGCTGGTCTGGATATAACTTCTCCCTGATAGGGAGAGTAGTGGTTTTGAATATATACTGATTGCTGAAGCTGTGGTATCTGGATTACTATTTAGACTTTCCTGGGTGAGTGGTATAGTAGCTGAAGAAGACTATTGAAGGGTGATTTTAGCAAGAGAGATAGCTATAGATTGGATGAGAATCATTGGTGCTACCAATTGCCAATGGGGACCTGGAGCTGATGGACTTTCATTGGCAGCTGAAGGCTCTTAGGAGCTAGTGGAGACAATAACTTGTAGAGCTAGAAGAGAGAGGTTGGGGCAGATTGATAATAGACAATTGGGAGGTTAGGTTCTGCTCTAGAGATGAGAAGTGGAAGGATATATAAGAGTTGCTTTAGGTTGAAACAGTTGGCAGAATGTGGTACAAAGGGTTCTGTTGAGATATTGTGGAGGCCTAACTAGCTATGAGATTGGCAGGGTTTGAAGTAGAGAAGGATATTGACTCTGAGCAATAGTGGTGGAGGCTGAGGTAGGTGGTAGAATATTGAAGAAATATTTATTAGTTGAGGCTATAGAATGGGCTAGGATGGGACTGCTGGAGAGGTGACTAGTTGGTTGGCAGATAGCAGGAATTGGGGAGATATAAGAGTAGAGTAGAGTCTGGAGTTGGACAGTTGTATTATATCTAGTAGTATCTCCTAAGTATTGGATAGTATGGTGGTAGTTTTTGAGGAAGAATGTGATATTGAACTATCAGATGGATTGGATAGAGGTAGATGGCTATCAGAATTGCAAATAGTATATTGAAGTATTTAGAGAAGCAGTTCAGACTCTAGAGTATGTCTTAGTGGCCTGTCCTGGAGTGAAAGGTTATTGGTAAATTTTGGAGAAATACTGAGGCTCTGGGAGAGAGAGGCCTGAGGACTCTTTCAGTGTGGTCATCCAGAGAAGACTGGTGGGGGAAGTTGGTGATATCTGAGGTAGTGTTGGGTGGATCTTGGAAGTTTGGGTCCTGATGGTCTCACATTGATGATAGGTCTTCAAAGATGAATGTTGGATAGAGATTAGAGAGTTGATGGAGCAGTAGCATTGGCTTCTGCAGGAGATAGTACAAGAGTAGTAGTATCAGAGGAGGTGGTAGGAGCTGAGGGTGGGAAAGAAGGTACAGGATATTGTCTTAGAGAGTAGGGGTCAGTTGATACTAGGTGATGGAGAGATACAGTAGAAAGCTAGTATTGGTTGATGAGTTCTTTAGAGAGACTTGATTGATTTTCCTTCAAGTAAGAGTATTGATAGTCAAGGAGACCTGTGATTTGTATTTTGTTTTTATAGATATATTTTGATAATAAAGGAGTCCAAGTAACTATAAAAAAAATATATATATATAATATCTGAAGGAATAATACTGATCGGAGCACTTGTGCAGTGAAAGAAAGTAATAAGAATAAAGTCACATAATAGTCAAAATGCAGTCATACAGATATGACTGCTTTTCTGATGTAGAATAAGGAAGGTGTGATTGACACCAACTTGTGAAAACCACTTAGAGTGAGCTAAGCCACACAGATATCTTTTTGTAGAAAGCAATACATTTTCAAGTTTTCACTTCACCTATACTAATATACTAGGTGTGGCAGGAGTCTGGTTATAGTTTACAATAAGTTTCATCAAAATCTATCAAGTTTTCATCAGATGGTGACCCAAGGTTCATTAAGCTCTGGGTGCTTAGAAAGGAGGAGGCCTGGCCTGGACCTCCTCAAGAGTTTTGTAGTGGTGGCTGGGGCTGGTACTGCTGCTGGTGGAGCAGGTGGTCAGGAGAGGTCTGCTGGTATTGAAAGCTAACATATGGTAGTAGGGGGCAGGAGGGCTACTGCTAGGCCCATAGGGGTAGGGCAGAGGGAACATAGTGTTGACAGGAAGAGAGGTCAGGTGACTGGTCAGGTGGCTGGTCAGGTGCCTGGCAGGGGGCAGGGGTCTGGTGATATGATTGCTGAGACTGGTTCTTCTGGAGCTGAATTAGTGGCTGGGGAAGTGACTGCTGATGAGATAGTAGTGATGGGTGGTGTGATAGCTAGAGTCTCTAGAAGCAAGGAGAAGGTGACATTGGCAATAGGGACCAGTGAACTAGTGGTATGTCCCTTCTTCTATAAGTCAGTATTGATGTAGGTTATCTCTGTCAACTTCTTGAGACTTGGACTATTGGTCAGAGAGGTTCTGAGGCTGGTGGGTGAGGAGATCAAAGGAGCAGAGTCATTGAAGTTTATCTCATTGGCAGAGATAGTGGAGGTTGACTTCATTAAGAAGGATGTGATGAAGGCTCTGGAGAAAGGGCTGGTGGTCAAGAATGTTAAAGTTAGAATAGTGAGGTATCTGAGATAGAACCCACATATGATATACTTGATAGTTAAGGGTCTGTCAACATTAAGTCAACAGAAGACCAAGATGATAGTGGCTGAGGCACTGGAGGGCTTTGGTGAGATGGTTGATTTTGGATTCATGTTCTGAGAGGGTATGAAGCTGAGGAATGGTAATTGCAAGGTGATGTTGCAGCTGGCAGAGAAGGAGGTAACAGGGCTGGGGCAGGACTGGCCTGAGGTGATCTGAATTGGAGAGCAGGAGTATAAGGTGTGGAGGAGAAAAGGATCAGAACAGGAGGAGAAAGAGATACTAATTATCTTAGAAGAGAGAGAGGTGGCAAGAGATCTGTAGAAGAGGAAATAGGAGAAGTTTGCCAAGAATTGGATCTGGATTGAGACTAATGGGAAGAGGAGGAGGTGGAGAAAGGTAAACTGGGAGTGACTGCAGACAGTCCTTCAGGGGATGGCCAAGGAGGAGGTGGTGAGGGCTGAAGCTGCCAAGGATCAAATGGAAGGAGTGGAAGCAGCTGAGGTATCCTTCTTACAACTGGGTGGTATGGAGAGCTCAGTTCATGCTCTGGTGAAGGAGAAGTGGGCTGATAAGGAGGAGGTGGGGCCAGAGGGCTTTGAGGATATTATTGAAGTTATTTCTGAGACTCAGATAGAGGACACTCATATAGCTGGGGCAGCAAATGTATATTGGGAGTATCTGGAGGCTAGTGAGGTGGTTTGGCTGAAGAAGGTCACTGAGGAGGATGACTTAGTGGAGGTGGCCTCAGATGTCTTGGCTGATAGAGAGCTGCTGCAGGAGCTGGGGAGGGTCTCTAGGCCTACTACCCTTGGGCCCTTGATGGCTGTGACAGATAACTAGTATCAGGTGGTACTTAAGGAGCTTATAGAGGAGGACATCAAAGAAGTGGATGTATTTCATAGTTCTCAGGAGGCATAGAAGGGGTTCCTTAATATTACAATACAGGGGCCAAAGTTGGTGACAGTGATGGTGACAGCTCTTTTGGAAGATGAAGGGTATTATGTCAATGAGGAGAGGATGACAGCTATTAGGAAGGTGGCCTCTGAGTGGGTGGACTTTTTCTGTAGCAGTATCAATGACAATCACATATAGAGGGCTATTTGTGAAGACCAGAAGAAGATCATCAGAGACAGAGCTGAGAGAGTGGCAGCTATCCCTGCAAAGCTTTAAATAATTTTTCTGATAATGATAAACAGTTTATATATTTTATTACTCAATACCAATGGTCTATGTAATAGAGTTAAGTAATGGTGACTGTTTTGATGGCTTAAGGTCAGAAGATATGATATAGTATTCTTTTAGGATATTCAGGCCTATAATGAGAAAGATTATAGAGAATAGAGTAGAGAATGATATAGTGGAACTGGTTGGAATGATCAGATGGGTATACTGGTTAGTGTGGGCAGAGGTGAGCTGGTAGAGGTAGAAGATTATGGTGACCAGTTGGTGTAGGGCAGATTGCAAGGGGGGGTAGGTGATGGATTAGTAGTATGCTCAGTCTTTCTCTCAGTGATTGGCAGAGAGTGAAACTAATAGGTGGAGGATTAGCTGGCTTGAGAAGGTTGGAGGGCAGTTGGAATGGACATTCTGGGAGGGAACTTTAATATGATATATGATAGAGCACTTGACAAGTCTGATGGTGAGATAGGGACATCAGTCTCAGTTAGACTATCTCAATGGCTTCAGATAGAGTATGACATGGGGCTGGTTGATGGTATCTATCAGTATTAGGGAGATAAATTAGGGTCCTTCACTAGGTGGCACTCTGTTGGTAATAGGTTAGTTGGAATAAGAATTGGTTGGGTGCTAGTAGCAGAGAGTTGGGGCAATGTGCTGGATGTTGTAGAGATATAGTAGTGTCCTTAGTCAGATCATTGAGGAGTAGAGATGTGTGGTAGATTCCAAGCAGCTAGTGGTGGTGGAGGGCATTAGCACCTCAATATGGCCTTACTCAGGAGGAAGGTGAAGAGGAAACAGTTTGTGGCTATTGCTAGGCAGGAGATATCATATTGGTAGAATGATGGTCAGCTGATAGTGGAGTAGTGGAATAAGTTCAAGCACTTAGCAGGTGCTTACTGGTAAGATATTAGAGAGGTAGCAGGAAAAGAGCAGAAGGATAAGGTGAGGAGAGTCAAGCAAGGGCTATGATAGCAACTGAAGTTAATGGAAGGGGGGACCCTATCAGGGGGGCATATAGTTGACTAGCTACTGAGGTGGCCAAACTACAGTCAGACTTATGGGCAGCTGAGGACAGAGTGGTGGATGGTCTGCTGGCCTGGCTGCAGGCTAGATGGCTAGAGGATAGAGAGCAGCCAACTAAGTACCTATCTGGTATTTTGAAGGCCAGAAGGGTGCAGCACAGCTGGGCCTCTGTTCTGTGAGAGGATGGTATAAAGTGACATCTTCCTCTGGTAACATTCAGATTATACAACCTTTTGGCAACACTTACAACACAGTTTTTAGAGAGAAGAGTCTACATCTTTCTCTAGTAATATTCAGATTATATAACCTTCTAGCAATACTTACAACACAGTTTTTGGAGAAAAGATACTAGTATCATAGTGACTGACAAGTATTCTGAGGTACATACTGGGCAGAGTGACCCTGATGCATTTGACTGGCAGTATGTGGAGAGAGGTCCTGGCTTGGGAGAAAGCATGAGGTGTCTGCTGGCAGGAGGACATGACAGGGGAGGGGGCAGTGCTAGAGGTCAGGGGACAGGAAGGGCAAGCTTTGTGGAGAAGGTGAAGGGGGGTCAGCAGAGAGCTGGGCTGGAGAGTTGGCTGAGGAGGGGTAAGGTAATAGCAAAGACTACAGGGCAAAGGCTTCAAGGGGGAGCTCTGCTGGGGGCCCAGAGTAGTGGGGCTGGTGGTGTAATAACTGAGGGTGACTGCTGATGGGAGTATAATGGATAATCTGGAAAAAATCTAGATGGGACTACTGATGGTAGACTGAGCTATGGGAAGAGTATGAGGCCTAGTGACCTGGCTAATGGTATAATGGAATGGGTAGTGGCACTATTACTCAATAAGTTGATCTTAAAATTCATAGTCACTCTGTGCTTCAAGGGCTTGGTGGTGATGGCAAAAATAGTTCTGAGGCTGATTGTGAAGTAGGTGGAAGACATAGTATCTGTTAAGTTTCTGAAGGGCCTGGAAGGGATAGAGGTGGGCTTTGAGGAGGTGGGGCCACTGGAGGAGGTACTGAAGGCTGAGTTTATAGTTGGGAAGGTGTGTGTCTCAATGGTGCAGTGCTTGAGATGAGATCTCAGGGTGATGCAGCTCCTAGTAAAGAGAGTGCCTACAGTGACTACTGTGGAGACAAGAAGGAGAGTTGAGGAGATCATGACTGAGTATAGGGAGGTGGTTGATATAGGGTTTAGGGTCTGAGAAGGGACCTCCTTCCAGACAGGAGATGTTGATGTCCAGATTTGACTGGCAGAGAGAGAGGCTACTGGCACATCTTTCACCAGTACCATTCAGGTGACACAAGACTCAGGCAACACTTTTTCCAACGTTTTTGGTGACAGACGATTAGCTACATGGACGGCACTGATCAAACTGGTGAGCGTACTGGCCAGGGGGGTGATGGCGCCTTTGGCTGGCAGCAGGTGGGGAGGAGGGGTGATGGTTTGGGGATGCCGGAGGCCTCGAGGGTGGGCAGGAGTGCCGGAGGCGGAGGGAGGGGCGGTCTGAGGCAGAGAGGAGGGGAGAGGTCGACCTTTGCTGACACGGTCCGAATGGGGAAGATGGCTTCTGGACTGGATGGTTGGCTGGGCCTGGGGAAGGCGTCGACGACTGCTGCTAGAGGACAGG
>RBNI01001169.1:0-23930 GCA_003990745.1 Jimgerdemannia flammicorona | reverse complement strand
AATGCAGCCACCATTGCTGGTGCTGATGTAGTCAAACTTGCCAACATGAAGGACTTCCTCAGAACAACATATTATACCGAAGAGATCAAGCAAGCTCTCAAGGATCAACTCAATACTATCTGCCAGGGACTTAGTGAAGATCCCAACTCATTCTATACCTGAATCTGCCACCAGATTGTCTTGGCTGGCTATGATGACTGCCTCAAGGAACAAATAGCAGATTCAACCTTCCTCAAAGAAATTCACTCTGAAATTGCCCTAGCAATCCAGTCTACCCCAGCTGCACTGACCCTTGATCAGAAAGTGGTCTTTACACAGAGATATTGGACTGCCAGACACCCTGCCAAACACTCAATGGAGAAAATAACTGGCATCAAGATAGAGCCATCAAAGCCAACTAGTATCTTATCTGCTACAGTTGTGAACAGACAACCAACCACACCTACCCCCAAGATAGCCAAAGCTGACCCAGTGGAAGAACTTGCCAAGTAGTTTGCCGAGATGACTGCACACCTTGGTGATGTTGTTAGAGAAGTCCGAAGTGCCAACAGGAGACCAGTACAGAGATTTGCAGCTGCTACAGAAGAATACAATAACATCACATGCTTTAGATGTGGAGAAGAAGACCACTATGCAAAGAATTGCATGACTGAAATGAGACGCAAAGCCCAACCAAGCAATGCTAGCAGAACCAGAGAACAAACCAATGCAGTAGTCATCGAGGAGATTGGTGATACTGATGATGAAGAATACTATGAGGAGCTTGAATTCTACCCTGCTACTGAAGGTACCAGAACCCGGTCCAAGCCCTATGACAAGAAGAGCAACAGCAAGCCAGTTGGAAGACCAAAGAAGACCCCAGCTATCACCATTCAAAGTAAGACCCAACCCGAGGAGATTGATCAAGACATAGAGTTAGACGAAGCTGCCTGCCAAATTATTGAAGGCACTACTCCAGTCTCAGGAGAAAGTGAAAGCAAGAAGGAACAGAAGCTGCGCAAGACCAAGATCCACCAGTATGATATCTACAAGGATCTCAAGGAACAGAAGGTCAATGCCACTTTTGGACAACTAGCTGAAGTCCCTACCTTCAGACAACAGTTGAGAGTAGGACTTGCAACTACTACCAAGAATCAAGAGTACAAGATTGTAGAAGCTCACAATGCACAAGAAGAATCCGAGAACTCAGGTGAAGAATCTGAAGACCAGCACAAGACATCAGCCTATACCCCCTGCCAGATCGAAGACTGTATCTTTGATGCCATCATTGATACTGGTGCTGGAGGATGCCTCATAAGCAAGAAGACAATTGACTGCCTAGGTTGGGATATTGAAGAGTCCACCAAGATGGTCTATGTCACAGCAGATGGTACATGAGCTACCCCCCTTGGCAAAATCTGAGAAGTCCCCATCAAGATAGGAGGAGCCACCATTCCAGTAGATGTGATTGTTACAAGCACCACCAACTATGACATCCTCATTGGCAATCAATGGCTTCACAAGGCCAGGGCCATCATTGACCTCAATGCCCAGAAGATGCAGATCAACTACAGAGGGAGAAAGGTATGAGTCTCTATCAATGTCCACAAAGGAGTCCTACCAGACATGGAGGAAGGAGATGAAGAAGACACAGAGGTCTTCATGCACTCGGTGAACAAGAACAAGAACAAGACACCCAAGCTCACAGATGAGCAGTGATATAACAAGATTATTGATGGCTATGCCCCTCAAGGAAGATGCCCCCATGGTACTAGAATGTACTGCTCCAAACACCTGAATGACTGCTGGTCCTGTATCAGTGAAGTCAGGAAAATCTGCCAACAGAAACATGAGCAAGAAGCCGCCAAAGCAAAAAGGAAAGCCGAAGAAGATGACCAGCCCCCAGAGCTTCAAGCTGACAGTGATGATGAGGAGGAACAAGAATCAGACATCACCCTCAAGGTCAAGAAGTTTCACCCTGAAGCCAAGATCTCAGAATACAAGACTGAAGGAGCCATAGGAATGGACCTTGCTAGCATTCAAGATGCTACCCTCGAACCACAGACCACCACCCTACTTGGCACTGGAATTGGAGTCAAGCTGCCAGAAAACCATGCCGGAATTATCAAGACCAGGAGCAGTCTGGCCAAAAGCGAAATCTCAGTTAAAGGAGGAGTAATTGACCCTGATTACACTGGCAAGATCTTCCTCATAGTCAGAAATCACAACCACACTACCCTCTTCGAAGTCAAGAAGCATGACAGGATTGGCCAGATGCTGATCCATGAAATCAAGAAGCCCAAGGTCATTGAAGCCATCAAACTCATCAAGACCAAGAGAGGAGAACAAGGCTTTGGATTTACTGGAAGAGGAGCCTATGCTGCCACTAAGATTACCGAACTTGAGCATAAGAAAGACAAGGACCAGAACAAGCACATATATATCATTGGAGAAAACTTCCCCCTGGAGGAACAACTTCTCAAGATCCTGCACCAGAATGAAGGAGTACTTGCTACAGACTTTAGAGATATCCACAATCAAGAACCCAAGTACCACCACGAAGTTGACACCAGTAATACCAAGCCTATCTACCAGAAAGCCAGACCTATACCACCTGCCTACAGAGAGTGGCTGCAAGCAGAACTCAAGGAAATGGAAGAAGCTGGAATCATCAAGCAAGCTATCAGCCCCTGGGCCTCACCCATTGTCCTAGCCCCGAAAAAAGGAAGCAAGCCTGGAGAGTTTGCACCAAGACTCTGTATTGACTACAGGAAGCTCAATGCCATCACCAAGAAGGATAGGTAGCCCTTGCCGAATATTCAAGAAATCCTTACCACCCTTGGAAGTGAAGCCAAATACTACACCACCTTGGATTTGTTCTCAGGCTTCCATCAGATTGGTCTCACTCAAGATACCAGTGAGAAATCAGCCTTCATCACATCTGACACTACCTATATCTACCTGCGAATGTCATTTGGAATGTGTAATGCCCCAGCAAGTTTCCAGCGAATGATGAACAGAGTCTTCAGCAATGAGATTGGAAAATGGCTCTTTGTCTATATTGATGATGTGATCATCTTCAGCAACACTGCACGGGAACATGTCAACCACATACAGCTAGCCCTCAAGAGGCTCAAAGAGCATGGCCTCTACATCAAGCCCAAGAAATTCAAGTTTGCTGCTCAAGAAATCGCCTACCTAGGACACCTCATCAACCAGACCAGAATCCACACAGACCCCATAAAGATCAAGGCTGTTGCAGCCTACCCAAGACCCAGAACAACTACAGAAGTCCACGCCTTCCTTGGACTGGCCAGCTACTACAGAAGATTCATCAAAGGATACTCCAACATTGCAGCACCTATCTATGAGCTACTGAAGAAGGAGACCAAATTCGAATGGACCAAGGAGTGCCAAGAAACCTTCAATGAACTCAAGACCAGGTTGACCCAAGCCCCCATCCTCAGAAGACCAGACTGGAACCTAGAATTCATCCTACAAACAGATGTGAGTGCTATAGGACTTGGAGCAGTCCTAGCCCAGAAGAAAGATGGACATGAATATGTCATCTCCTATGCAAGCCGAGGTACCCGCAGAGCAGAACAGAACTATGAGTCATGCAAGCTTGAATGCTTAGCAGTAGTCTGGGCAGTAGACAAGTTCCACTACTATCTAGCTGGGAAACACTTCACCATTCAAACAGATCATTCCGCTCTTGCCTGGCTATTCCACACTCTGAACCCCAAAGGAATATATGCCAGATGGATCTACAGGCTGCAAGAGTATGACTATACTGTCAAGCACCACTCAGGAAAGACCAATACCAATACCGATGCACTCTCAAGGATACCCCAAAACACCCCCATCAAGACCATTCAACATGAATAAGGAGCTATACTATAGATTAATCAGCTACCTTGGGCAGTGGAAGATGCTCAACTACCTCGAACCCTGGACAATCACCATCATCAACCGGACTTAGAAACAGTTTGAATTAGACAACACTACACTCAGAAAAGGAGGAAAGCTAGTAATACCTGAACATAAGAAGTATCAAGTAATGAAGGAAATATACGAGCAAGGACACTTAGGAGGAACCAACACATATGACAAGGCAAGAAGAACCATATGGTGGCCCAAGATGGAAGAAAACCTATGCCAATTTGTCAAAGGGTGTGACAAGTGCCAAAAACAGAAACAAGATCAGCAAGACCAGGCACCTGGGTCATCAAGAATTGAGCCTATCCCCTTCCACCATATCGCAATGGATATCATTAGACTACTACCAGTGATACTATCAGGAAACTGCTATATTATAGTTATTGTAGACCTCTTCACCAAATGGATAGAGGCAGGAGCATTACAAGAAGCCAATGCCCTCTCTATAGCCGACTTCCTGCACTGAGAAATCATCTGCCGCTACAAGACACTGAAGCAAATCACCACAGACCATGGTACGGAATTTGTCAATGGATTCCATGAGATAATGTATCAGAAATACAAGATCCAGCACATCAAGACCACCATGTACCACCCTCAAGGAAATGGACAGACAGAAAGAACCAACAAGACCCTCAAGAACATCCTAGCAAAGATCTCAGAGACATATGAGAATTGGGATAACTATCTCCCAATCACCCTCTCTGTCCTATGAGACATATGGTCACAGAGCACACATTTTACCCCAAGAGAGCTGCTCTTTGGAGAAGAAGATTCTGATGGAACCTCAGCCACAAATCTAGACCTAACTTGGAGATGGGTTGATGTAGAAATCCGGAGACTACACCAAATCAGGAAGAAGGCTGAAGATTACATCACCAAGTCACAAGCACTGACAAGGAAGAATGCGGAAAAGAATCACAAGGCCCTAGAACCCATCCGAATCGGAGAAAAGGTTCTACTGTATTGAAATATGGTAGAAGCCTCATGGTCATGAAAACTGGAGCCCAAATGAGAAGGACCCTTCTATGTGCAAGATATCAAGAGAACTACCTTCTGGCTTAGAAAAATCTCAGGGACCATACTGCCTACTATGGTACACAGGAACAGACTTAAGAAGTACCACGAACCTATACAAGAGAAGCAAAACGTGATGACCACCCGTGAGGTTCTAGTCCGCAAATCGTAACAGCATGTCCCGTGACCAGCAGGCTATCTGTCTGGACCATTCTCTAAGGAATACAGCACTGGCAACTACTCATCTGTGAGACTTTCACAGTCAGAGGAGTTCGAACCATCAACTGATTGGTCAAGATCAGAATCAGGCCTTTGCTCTATATGAAGGGAGCAACCCTTCACCATCACACCAAAATACAAAGGGAAGATGCCAGTCCATAAATACCACTTTTCAACCCCTTGCCAGAGGTTATGGGATCAGCAAATTTTTCAGGACTGGACCAATGAATAACGATGCTCAGGAAGATCCTTATTCAGAAGGAAGATGTAATAGTGACTCCAGAATGATGACATCAGCACAGGAGACAGCCTTTCCTTGCAAGCTACTAGATCAGAGCACGAGAAGATTATATGGCATATGAGATGAGCAATAATGACCAACTGTGAGTCATTGTGACCACAGCACAAGTATCCTGAAGAATATAAAAGAAGGATCAAGAAACCACAGTAGTAGCAACCAACAAGAACCACCAATTCCAAAATAGCTCAAAGACTTACCACAAATGAAATGCCTGCTGCCCGCCAAACCTCAAGGTCAAGGAACCACCAAGGTACCTCAGTTGAAGAAAGGATGTTCCAAGACATCAGAAGAGCCATGAGGACCCACTCAAGAAGGACTCCTAGTGTCTACCTGGGTACTGCAGACCCTTACCACTTCATTCTCTACCACCATGAAATGGAAACAAGGATCACTATTGCTACCGAATGCCTCCAAATGTGGCAGGAGTACGAAATAGGAAACCTCCTCTGCTGGGAGTTCCCACAGGCCAGCACCCAAGAGCTACAAGATGCCACTCCCATGGATATATGTGAAATAAGGACAGCTAAGAAGATCCATCAGATCTTCAGGCATACACCATGTTTGATCCCCAACTTGGAGTATGTTAGAGTCTCAGACTTCAGAGACCTGTCATCCTACCATATCAATGCACTAGAAGCCAGGGTGGCTACAGAAGCCCAGTCCACTATCACCCTCAACAGCAAAGAAGTAGAAGACTTCTGGCACCCTATCCTCCAAGACAATCCAGATCAATTCCTGCAAGGATTGATCTCAGTATTCCAAGGCCCAAGCATCCGGGTTAGATCTCCCCAAGATCCCACATTTATTTCCTATTTTGTGGAAGAGAACCTCATAGATTGGAGAGCTCCAGATCTTGTTTCCGATTTTCCCGCCACAGCCGAACGTGATGATGTCATCGATGACGTCATCCCACGTGACATACGTGAAATGCGCGACCTGCACGACAAATTCGTGGATCTTGTCTCCTTCAGTGATGATGATGATGATGATGATGAAGCCCCCATGGTCCTGAACTTTCTGCTCTAAGTTCTTTGTTACACTGAATAATGCCAGCACCGGTATTCTTTATAACACTGGATAATGCCAGCACCGGTATTCTGAGGTGATGCGAAATTGTTCCAGCACCGGCATTTTGATGTGATACCAAATAATGCCAGCCCTGGAACTTGATAGTTTTAGTTATTGCAATTTATATTTAGCTTTATATCTTAGCAACCATTGAATTAAATTTTGTATAAATACCCCTCTTATTTCCTCTGAAATAAAGTCAGTTCCTCTTAGTGCAATATACACACTTCCTTGCAAGCAATCTAAGAGATAACAAGACAGTTTAAAGATAAGAAGTTTGAGGACTATAAGACCTTGGGAAGGCACTCCAATAAGAACTTGCTTATAACAAACTTGAGTTAGTCTAAGAGATATACCTTGAAGAGAATCTGACATATTTGAAGGACTCAGTGACCACTATGTGACAATATCTATAGAAGTGGCATCTTATATCTCTTGGGGACTGGTCTGGGAGAATTCCTGACAGAGGAGGTTTCTTATTTTATATTTCTGCTATATCCAAAGATATTTAGTAGTGATAGTGATTCTTATTTCCATTTCATAGTAGTAGAGAATAAAGTAGTAAGGGTTATCAGTACTTAGGTTGAGGCTAGGAGTCCTTGTAGTATTGGTCCTCATAGCTCTCCTGATATCTTGGAACTTTCTTTCTTAAACTGAGAAGTCTTAGTGATTCCTGAACCTTGAGGTTTGGTGAGCAGCAGGCATTTTGTTTATAGTAAATCTTTGAACTATTTTGGAATTTTGTGAGTTACTACTGCTATAGTTTCTTAGTTCTTCTTTTATATTTCTTAAGATATCTATCTTATAGTCACAATGACTCATAGTTGGTCATTATTGCTCATCTTGTAGCCTGGGTGAGTCATGCTATATAATCTTCTTATACTCTGATCTGGTGGCTTATAAGGAAAGACTGTTTTCTATGATAATATCATTCCTCCTAAATAAGGATCTTCTCTTGAACATCTTTATTCATTGGTCTAGTCTGAAAAATTTGCTGATCCCATAACCTCTGGCAGGGGATCAAAAAGTGGTATTTATGAGCTAGTATCTTTCTTATATATTTTGGTATAATGGTGAAGAGTTGCTCTCTTCATATAGAGCAAGGACCTGATTTTGATCTTGATTAATCAGTTGACAGTTTGAACTACTCTGGCTTTGAAAGTCTTATAGATGAGTAGTTACTAGTACTGTATTTCTTAGAGAATAGTCCAGACAGATTACTTATTGGTCATAGGACATACTGTTATGATTCATAGACTAGAACCTCATGGGCAGTCATCATATTTTGCTTCTCTTATATAGGTTCATAGTACTTCTTAAGTCTGTTCCTGTATACCATAGTAGGCAGTATAGTCCTTGAGAGTTTTCTAAGCCAGAAGATAGTTCTCTTGATATCTTATACATACATAGAAGGGTCCTTTTCATTTGGACTCCAGTTTTTATAACTATAAAACTTCTATTATATTTTGATACAGTAGAACCTTTTCTCCAATTTGAATGGGTTCTAGGGTCTTGTGATTCTTTTTTACATTCTTTCTTATTAGCATTTGTAACTTGATAATATAATCTTCTGCCTTCTTTCTGATTTGGTATAGTCTCCAGATTTCTGAGTCAATCTGTCACTAGGTTAGATCTAGATTTACGGCTAAGATTTTATCAGAATCTTCTTCTCCAAAGAGCAGTTCTTTTGAGATAAAGTGTATACTCTGTGATCATATATCTCATAAGACAGAGAGAGCAGTGGAGAGATAGTTATCCCAATTCTCATATATATCTGAGATCTTGGCCAAGATGTTCTTAAAGGTCTTGTTGGTTCTTTCTGTCTATTTATTTCCTTGAGAGTGATATACAGTAGTCTTGATGTACTGAATCTTGTATTTCTGATATATTATCTCATGAAATCTGTTGACAAATTCTGTGCTATAGTCTGTGGTGATTTGTCTTAATGTCTTGTAGTGGCAGATAATTTCTCAGTACAGGAAGTCAGGAATAGAGAGAGCATTGGCTTCTTGTAATACTCCTGCTTCTATCTATTTGGTAAAGAGATCTACAATAACTATAATATAGTAGTTTCCTAATAGAGTTACTGGTAGTAGTCCAATGATGTCCATTGTGATGTGATGGAAGAGGATGAGCTTGATTCTTAATGATCTGGGTGTCTGGTCTTATTGATCTTATTTCTGTTTTTGGCACTTATTACACCCTTTGATAAATTAGTACAGGTCTTCTTCTATCTTAGGCCACTATATAGTTTTTCTTACCTTGTCATATATGTTAGTTCCTTCTAAGTATCTTTGTTCATATACTTCCTTAATTACTTGATACTTCTTAAGTTTGGATATAATGAGCTTTTCACCTTTTCTGAGTATAGTGTTGGCTAGTTCAAATTGTTTCCAAGTCTAGTTGATAATAGTGATAGTCCAGAGTTCAAGATAGTTGGATATCTTCTGCTGCCCAAGATAGCTAATTAATTCATAGTATAGCTTCTTATTCATATTGAATAGTCTTAATAGAGGTATTTTGAGATATCCTTAAAAGTGCATCAGTATTGGCATTGGTTCTTCCTGAGTAGTTTTTGATAGTATAGTCATACTCTTGCAGTCTGTAGATCCATCTAGTATATATTCCTTTGGGGTTCAGAGTGTGGAATAGTCAGACAAGAGCAGAATGGCCTGTTTGAATAGTGAAGTATTTTCCAGCTAGGTAGTAGTGGAACTTGTCTACTGCCCAGACTACTGCTAAGTATTTAAGCTTATATAACTTGTAGTTCTGTTCTACTCCATGGGTACCTCAGCTTGCATAGGAGATGACATATTTATATCTATCTTTCTTCTGAGCTAGCACTGCTCCAAGTTCTATAGCACTTATATTTATTTGCAGGATAAACTCTAGGTTCCAATCTGGTCTTCTGAGGATAGGAGCTTGGGTCAACCTGGTCTTGAGTTCATTGAAGATTTCTTGATATTCCTTGATCTATTCAAATTTGATCTCCTTCTTCAGTAGCTCATAGATAGGTGCTGTAATATTGAAGTATCTTTTGATAAATCTTCTATAATAGGAGACCAGTCCAAGGAAGGCATGGACTTCTGTAGTTGTTCTGAGTCTTGGATAGACTGTGATAGTCTCAATCTTCATAGAGTCTATATAAATTTCAGTCTGGTTGATAATGTGTCCTAGGTAGGCAATTTTCTGAGCTGCAAACTTGTACTTCTTGGGCTTGATATAGAGACTATGCTCTTTGAGCTTCTTGAGAGCTAGCTGTATGTAGTTGACATACTCCTATATAGTGTTGCTGAAGATGATCATATCATCAATATAGACAAAGAGCTATTTTTCAATTTCATTACTAAAGACTCTATTCATCATTTGCTGAAAACTTACTGAAGTATTGTACATTCCAAATGACATTCACAGGTAGATATAGGTAGCATCAGATGTAATGAAGACTGATTTCTCACTGACATCTTGAGTGAGATCAATCTGATGGAAGCCTGAGAACAGATTCAAGATGGTGTAGTATTTGGCTTTACTTTCAAGGGTAGTAAGGATTTCTTGAATATTTGGCAAGGACTACCTATTTTTCTTGGTAATTGCATTGAGCTTCCTGTAATCAATATAGAGTCTTAGGGTGAATTCTCCAGACTTACTTTCTTTCTTTAGGATAAGGACAATGAGTGAAGCTCAGGGGCTGATAGCTTACTTGATGATACCAGCTTCTTCCATTTCCTTGAGTTCTGCTTGCAGTCATTCTCTATAGACAGGTGGTATGGGTCTGGCTTTCTGGTAAATGAGCTTGGTATCACTAGTGTCAACTTCATAGTAGTACTTCAGTTCTTAATTGTAGATGTCTCTAAAGTCTATAATGAGTACTCCTTCATTCTGGTGTAGGATCTTGAGAAGTTGTTCTTCTAGGGGAAAGTTTTCTCTAATAGTATATGTATACTTGTTCTGGTCCTTATCTTTCTTGTTCTTGAGTTTGATAATCTTGGTGGCAGTATAGGCTTCTCTTCCAGTAGATCCAAAGTCTTGTTCTTCTCTCTTAGTCTTGATGAGTTCAATAGCTTTAGTGATCTTAGGCTTCTTGACTTTATAGATCAGCATCTGGTTAATCCTATCATGCTTCTTGACTTCAAATGAGGTGGTGGGATTGTGATTTCTGACTATAAGAAATATCTCACTAGTGTAGTTAGGATCAATGACTCCTCCTTTAACTGAGATTTTACTTTTGGCCAGACTGCTCCTAGTCTTGATAATTCTAGTATCAAGTAGAGTAGTGGTCTGTGGTTCAAGGGTAGCCTCTTGGATACTGGTAAGGTCTATTTCTACAGCTCCTTCAGTCTTATATTCTGGGATCTTGGCTTCAGAGTAAAACTTCTTAACTTTGAGAGTAATGTCTGGTTCTTATTCCCCCTCATCATCACTATCAGCTTGAAGCTCTGGGGGCTGGACATCTTCTTCAGCTTTCTTTTTTGCTTTGGCAGCTTCTTGCTCATATCTTTGTTGATGGATTTTTCTAACTTCACTGATACAGGACCAGCAGTCATTCAGGTGTTCAGAGCAGTATATCTTAGCACTATGGAGGCATCTTTCTTGAGGGTATAGCCATCAATGATCTTGTTTACCACTGCTCATCTGTGAGCTTGGTTGTCTTGCTCTTGTATACTGAGTGTATAAAGACTTCTATATCTTCTTCATCTTCCTCTATGTCTATTAATACTTCTTTGTGGACATTGATAGAGACTTGTACCTTTCTTCCTCTATAGTTGATCTGCATCTTCTGGACATTGAGGTCAACAATAGCCTTGGCCTTATAAAGTCATTGGTTACTAATGATAGTAAGCTATTGATTACCAATGATAGTATCAAAGATACAATCTTCAATCTGATACTGAATATAGACTGAGGTCTTGTACTAATCTTCAGATTCTTTATCTGAGTCTTCTTATTCATCTTTCTGTATATTGTGAGCTTCTATGATCTTATACTCTTGGTTCTTAACAGTGGTTGCAAGTCTTACTCTCAACTGCTGTCTGAATGCAGAGACTTCTGCTAGTTGTCCAAAAGTAGCATTGACCTTCTATTTCTTGAGATCCTTATAGATATTATACTAGTGGATCTTGGTCTTATATAGCTTCTGTTCTTTCTTGCTTTTACTTTCTCCTAAGACTGGAGTAGTATCTTTAATAATTTGGCAGACAGCTTTATCTAACTCTATGTCTTGATCAATCTTCTCAGGTTGGGTCTTGCTTTGAATAGTGATGGTTGTGGTCTTTTTTGGTCTTCCAACTGACTTGCTGTTACTCTTCTTATTATAGAGCTTAGATCAGGTTCTGGTACCTTTAGTAATAGAGTAGAATTTGGACTCCTCATAGTATTCTTCATTATCAGTATCACCAATCTCCTCGATGACTACTGTATTGATTTATTCTCTTGTTCTGATAGCATCACTTAGTTGAGCTCTATACCTTATTTCAGTCATACAATTCTTTATATAGTGGCCTTCTTCTCCACATTTGAAGTATATGATGATGCATTCCTCTGTAGTAGCTGCAAACTTCTGCACTAGTCTCCTGTTGGTACTTTGTACTTCTTTAACTATATTACTAAGATATGTAGTCATCTTGGCAAACTACTAGATAAGTTCCTCTACTGGGTCAGCTTTGGCCTTGTAGAGAGTAAATAGAGATAGTTATCTATTGATGGCTATAGTGGGTATGATATTAGTTGGCTTTGATGGCTCTATCTTGATACCAGTTATTCTTTCTATTAAGTATTTGGCAGGGTGTCTGGCAGTCCAATATCTCTGTATAAAGACTACTTTCTAATCAAGAATCAGAGCAGCTAGAGTAGACTAGATTGCTAGGGTAATTTCATAGTGAACTCTTTTTAGAATGATTGAATCAGCTATCTGTTTCTTGAGGGTATCATCATAGTCAGTCAAGACAATCTGGTGGCAGATTCAGATATAGAATGAGTTGGGGTCTTCATTAAGTCCTTGGTAGATAGTGTTGAGTTGATCTTTGAGAGCTTACTTAATCTATTTAGTATAGAATATAGTTCTGAAAAAGTTCTTCATGTTGGTGAGTTTGGCTATACCATTGTCAGCAATTGTAGCTATATTGAGCTTGTCTCTGGTAGGTCCTCTGAGACTGGCTGGTAGAAGGGCCAATTGTACTTCTATAGTGGGAACTCATATAATAGCAAATTGCTCAAAGTCTTCAATGAAGATCAGAATTAACTCTTTAGTAATAAATCCATAGAATATAGGGGGATGTATTTCTATCTTGTTTTGAATTCTTACAGAGAGTGACTCTTATAGTCAGGGTAGTTGTTGTAGTGGTTGTTCATTTTTTAGCTTGAAAGTGATAGATCCTAATGATATCACCAGTCAATGGGTACCAAGTTGTTATATAGTAAGTACTGAGTTCTTCAAGTATGTCAGATTCTCTTCAAGGTATATCTCTTAGATCAACTATAAGTTCTTATAAGTAAGTTCTATTAGAGTATCTTTCCAAGATCTTATAGTTCTCAAACTTCTTATCTTTAAACTGTTCTATTATCTCTTAGATTTGCTTGCTTGGAATTGAGTAGAGGACTAGAACTTCTATGCTTCTTGAGTAGTTGGGTACTTGAATATTTGAGTGTTTTAATACTTAACTACTGACTTTATTTAGAGGGATATTTATATAAAATATAATTCAATGGTTTCTAAGTTATAAAACTAAATATAAATTCTAATAACCAAATAAATGAGATACTTGAACATAGAAAACTTCAGTTATAAGTATAAATTTGAGTGTCTATACAATTGGTTATATAAGATCAGAATGCTGGAATAATTTCAGTTATATAAGATCAGAATGCCAGAAGAATTTAAATAGTTACACAAAGAACTTATAGCAGAATGTTCAGAATTCTGGGGACTTCATCTTCATCACTTAGAGATCAGAGATAGAATGTCTTTGAAGAAAATGAGATCAGCTAACATTTCATCTATTTCATGTATTTTATATATATTACATATTTCACACATATTATGCATGTTGATTAGCAGGATGATGTTATTACCAGTAATATCATTACTGATGACATTATCATGTTTAGGAGCAGCAGAAGCAAGGAGATCAGAGGCTCTCTAATCTATGAGGTTCTTCTCTACAAAGTAGGAGACAAAGGTGGAATCTTGAGAGAACCTAACCTGAATATAGGGGGCCTTAGAATTACCAAGATTAATCCTTATAGGAATTGATCAAAATTGTCCTTAAGAATGGGATTTCAGAACTCTTCTATCTTATTACATTTGAGTATAATGGTAAATTGAGCTTCTGTGGTCACTATGACCTCTAGTGCATCTGTATAGCAGGCTGATAATTTCTTGAAGTCTGAGACTCTGGTATACTCCAAGTTGAGGATCAACCAAGACCTAATGAATCTTTTTAGCTACTCTCAATTCTTATGTATCTATAGAGATAATATCTTATATCTTTTGAGAACTGGTCTGAGGGAATTCCTGATAAAGAATATTTCCTATTATATATTTCTACTATATCTAGAGATATTCAGTAGCAATAGTGATTCTTATTTCTATTTCATAGTGGTAGAGGATAAAGTGGTAAGAGTCACCAGTATCTAGGTTGAGACTAGGAGTCCTTATAGTGTGAGTCCTCATGGCTCTCTTGATATCTTGGAATATTCTTTCTTGAACTGAGAAGCCTTAGTGATTTCTGAACCTTGAGGTTTGGTAGGTGGTAGGTATTTTATTTATAGTGAGTCTTTGAACTATTTCAGGATTTTGTAAGTCTTATTTAAGTTGCTACTACTGCAGTTCCTTAGTCTTTCTTTTATATTTCTTGAGATATCTATTTTGTAATCATGATGACTTATAATTGATCATTATTGCTCATCTTATAGCCTGGGTGAGTCATGTATATGATCTTCTTATGCTCTAATCTGATAGCTTGTAAGAAAAGACTGTCTTCTGTAATGATGTCACCATTCTGAGATCACTATTATAATATATATTATAGATACTATAGTAAGAAAAAGATAATATTTGTGATTATAAAATTATTTAGATAAAAATTTTATTATTTGATAACTGATTATAAATATATTTTGTAATAGTATTATTATGTGCAAACTAGATAATAACTTCATGATTGTTATTTAATAGTTATGTCCTTCATAGTTAATTATCCAGAGGTATGTTTGATTTATCTGATCTATATAAATCAAGTCTGTCCAAAATGTATAACCTCTTGCTTGTAATTTTTATATCTTAATAAGATATATCCTCTATAAATAGTTTCTAAGATATAGAGAGCAGTTGTAATTATACAGATTTATAATTTGAAAGATAAATATAAAATAGTTGAGAAGAGCCTTTAAGAGTATAGATTGTAAAGACTAACTGTAAATATTAATTTTACTTGTTTTTGAATAAATTTTTTTACTAACAATTATATCATCTATTAACCAAACTCCAGAATATATTATGGGAACTACCTCTTATAAATATTTATTCAATAATTATGTCTAATATGCTTCATCAAGTAAAAAAAGGTATCTGGGAACACTTGGTCAATCTAACTCTTAATCTTATCAAGAGTTCATTTGATATATATATAGTGTGATAAACCAAAATGTATCCCCCGAATTATATCTTAACCAGATGACGTGAACAATTAGGCAAGATGACGCGAACACACAGCATAGTAACCAGTAACCATTGCTACGGAAAACTATATAAATAGCCAGAGATACTAGAAAGGGTCTGTTTACCTGTACAGACTCTGTATACCATACAGACTCTGTACACTGTACAGGTCCTGTACACCGTACAGACTCTGTACACCTGCCATAAGTAGCAGATCTATAGTTAGCCACATAGTAACCAGATAGCAACCAACTTGTATAAATTACCCCAGAGACAAGAGTGAATAAACCTCAGTTCTGAAATACAAAGCAAAAGACAAGTCTGCCTACTATACTTCGAGAGATATGCCTGCCAAAAGCCACTTGATCCTAAAGGAATTAGATTGCAACACTTAGAAGAAATGCCTGCTCTACAGCCACTACTAGGAGATTGTAAGCTTTGCCCCTTTCCTACTCTGGTCCACTTTCCAATACAAAGAATGAGTCCATTTTCAAGAGAAGTCCACTACATTTTGGTTCACTTACCAGATAAGCCTGAAGACTTTCACCCTTCCGCCGCATTTCCGGAAGCCCACCAATTCAGGAAGAATCCACATCATCCGAGTAGTATTCTCAGTCGAAGCCGAACCTGCGACATCTGAGTTATTCATTATTCCCAGTGAATCCATTACAGAAGAATCCATGCCCTATGATTTCCAGTGAGCCAAATTGAGTTATCTGCCAAATTACCAGAACGTCCTGCATAAGGAAGCCCATGCTACACAGAAATCGCCATACAGAAACCTGCATAAGGAGAACTGCTAAATTGCCAGATCGTCGCGCTACACAAGACCGTCACCCAGAAATCGCATACTTTCAGAAATTGCCTCGCTATATAAAATTGTACCATTCCCAGTTGACCCAAGAAGGAAGTCCATTCACACACAAATTGCCGCTACACCCAGAGAACCATCCCAATAAGGAAACTGCTCATAGATATCCAGATTGACTATTATATCACTAAACACCCAAGACCTTAGGAAATCTTAGAACATTTTGTTACTTTTTGACAAAGTAACTGGGGGCTCAAGCCAAACTACACTAACCCCCAACCTTGTAATTTGCCTCCATTGAGCCAGCACATTACATTTGGAGGCTCAACTGGGAACATTTCAAAATCGACATGACTTTTCAGCTCACAAGAACCCACAGTCAAACTGGATACATTTGACCCAACACCAACCTCTGCTACTACAGGAGAACCAGTTATTACCAGCATCTGGACAGGAAGAGAAGTAATTACTTCAAGACTCACCAATTACCCAGCATCAGAAGGATCCCAACCGGAACCAGAAGGCAGTACAGCCTGAATCCCCAACTAGATCAATCAGACAATACAGACAGCCCTGCTAGAGATTTCGGAGAACTTGCACAAGAACTAGAAGATCTTATCACATGAACCCAACACTTTACAGCCAGACAACCCTCTCCAGCCCCACCAATCTCACCAATAGAACTCCTACCACAACCCCTTGCAGAACCAGAAGAAGTCTCTACAAGATTACCTAGACCTATTCTACTCCACCCAAGGACCAGAACACCATCTTCAAGATACCCAAGCACCCCTGTTTCTAGTGACAGTTCGGAAAGTGAATCAGAATCAGAATCTGAACCTAAACCAGAATCCAAGGAAAGTGATGACGAAATGGCCACCTCATTGCCAACCTTTGCAGGATATCCAGAGGAGGACTCCAGAGAATTCCTTGATGGAATTGAAGGAATTGCAGCTCTGAGAAACCTCTCAGATGAAAGAAAAATCGCCATCTACAAAGCCCAACTCAGAGAACCAGCCAGAGGAATTTTCCATTGAACAGCAAACAACTGAGATTCAGAACTAGCAAGACAGATACAAGCAGCAATGTCTGACGAGCTAGAATATGAGGCCATGGTCCACTGGCTCATCAAAAAGTATGCAGGAAATGAAACCCACCATAAGGCTCAGGAATCCATCATGGGAATGAAGATGAATCTTGGAGAATCACCCAGAGCCTTCTTCATAAGAATCCAGAAGAGAATGCATTCTGCGGAGTTCAATGCCACCAACCAAGACATCATAGGTCCAATGACCTTCATGAATGGAATTCCCCCAAATATTGCTCAGCATGTCCGCACCCTAGGTATCAGAAGATCCGAGGAACAAGTAGATACAGCCCAAGGATACTTTAATGTCAGACAAGGAACTACCTGGAGTGATCATGACAGAAAAGAAGAAAAGGAAGACATCCTGATCAAGGCCCTGCAAGGACTCCTTCAAGGACAAGAAAGACCCGAAGAAAGAAGGCCAGCCAAGGAAGGAAAGAAGAACAGAAGTGAAATCCAAGATCTCAGCTCCAAGTTAGACCGATTGGTTGGACAGATTGAAAAACTCACCACATGCGAAAATCGGGACTACCAAAACAACAGAGGGTACCCACCACAGAGGAGCCAAGGTTATCCACCAAGAGATAACAGGAACTACCAGCAAGAAGAAAGAAGGTACCCTGCCTGAGACAGAGCCCAAGTCCAATGCTTCCACTGTGGACAATTTGGACACTATGCCACTAAATGTGACAATAAAAGAAGTGACCGAAGGGACTCAGAACCACCGAACTGAAGGAATGACACTCAGTACAAGAAAACTGAAGCCCATCCTGTTGAAGATTTCGAAGAAGCAAGCAACAGTGAAGACTACAGTGACCTAGACTTGTACCCTACCAAGGTTAGCATCTGAAAAATAGTCTACCCAGCAGAGAAAAGGAAGAGACCTGTAGGAAGGCCATCCAGAAATGTCAGCAGAAGAATGATCCAGGAAGAAGATGAAGAGCATGAGAAGGAACAGGCAGAAACACCTCCCCGAACCCCCTCACCATTTGTGCCCGAAACAAATGAGTCACCACTAGAAGATGAAGAAATGGAACAAGAAGAACAGGAACCTGCTGCTCCAAAGTTTAAGAAGAAGTACACCCCAAAGACCATGCCTAGAGATATTTACAATGAAGCCTGGCAAAAGATTCAAGAAGCCAAGATGGAAGTCCCCCTCCTGCAGTTCTTGCAACTGACACCAGCTGGAGTTCGAAACAAATTGCTGAGAACTACCAGGTCTAGCACTGGCCGAGTTCCAATCCCACAGCAAGAACCAGCCCCCATTCCTGTCCAAGCAGCCAAAAGACATGTCAGCACCTACTTACATAGAGATATTGGAGGACAAAAAGCAAAAATCCTCATAGACACCGGAGCAGCTGTCTGTGTCATTGCCAAATGGTTTCTGGACACCCTCCAATGGCCCATTGATGGACCATCCAACCTCAGCATCATAGTAGCAGATAGAGCCCAAACTCAACCCCTTGGAGAAGTACAGAATATCACCATCTCTCTCAGACACATCCAGTTCTCCATCCCCAAAGCTGTTGTCACTGAAGCTGTCACCTATGACATGATTCTTGGCACCAACTGGATGAAGGAAATGAATGCAGTTGTCAATATTGGCCAACAAGTACTCAAGTTTGACTACCGAGACAAGAAGTATAGAGTTAAGGTGACTAGCTATGAGCAGTCAAAGAAGAAGAAGAAGGTCACTATTCAAGAAGAATATGCCAGCAGTGAAGAGTCTACTACAGAAGAGGAAGAAGAATCTGAAGATGGAAATGATCCCAGACTCAACCCCTGAATTAACCTGGTGGATGACAGACCAGAAGACAATGTGTGGGCCAAGAATACCATCTCTATCACTATTGGAGCCATTGCAGGAGAAATCAAAGGATGCCCTACATGTCTCAAGAGACACAGGTGTCCCGAGCACTCCTCCAAGATTATGGGAACAAGGAAATCACCTGGCACAGCCTGCCCAGAGTACAGAAGAAAGAAGAAGAAATGCAGACATATTCCAGAAACACCTGCAACCGAAGCTGCAGAAGTACAAGTGATTTGGGGTCAAGAATCATCTGAGGAAGAAGAAACTTCTGACCAAGAAGTTCCTGAACAAGAAGCACCCAATGAAGAAGAGGTCCCCGAGCTCATTCTCTGGGATAACCCTCGCTGGACACCACCTGAAGACAATGACCCTTGGAATATAGAAGAAGAACCCAGTACAATCACCATTATTCCCAAGAAAGAAACCCACCAAGAGAAAGCTTTTCGGCTAGGAAGATGTCCTCACCAAATGGTCTTCCACTCCCCCCGAGACTATTGCTATCAGTGTCATTTGTTAGACCAACAAGAAAGATAGAGACCCCAGAGACCAGAACCTCTAACTACTCTTGCACAGTCTACCACCTTTCAAGAAGTCACCACAAGGTTACAAAGTTGATTTAGGGGACAAGGCTTCTTTACTCAAACAGAAATATACCCCTTGTCTACTCTTCCACCAATCTATGATCAAGATGGGTATCAATTTCCAAGACAGCAAGAGATAAATAGCTGGGAACATCATTTTTGAGCAATGGGATATTGCAACTATGGGAAACACCCTGACTGTCGAGATTGCAGACATCAGAAGATTCATCTCAGCCATGATGTTGCAGTACATACTTTGAAGAAAGGAGATAACCGAAGCCAGATCTGAAAAAGCCAGATTCGAAAAAGCCAGACCAAGAAGCCAGGAAGAAGAATCCTCAAGATCTACAATTTGGGAGAAGATATCCTAGCTCTCATTAGACATGCTACCTGCCAAGAATGGGCAGAAGATGCTGCCAACTTCATGGAAGCCCTAGACCCCACAGGAAGAAGGGGAATTAATTACCTCCGAGATCCTTCTACTGGAGCCAGATGGCCACACCTCAACCTCAGAGCTTGGAGGCTCTCTGCTAGTGGAGCTTCAGCCCTAGGAAAGCCCGAACTCAGCAAGAATATTGCCCAGTATGCCCTGCTGCACCCAAAGGCCAAACCCCCGACCAAAGCACACCTAGAAGATGTGGGATATGATCTTCACAGCCTGGAGGATGAATCTATCAAGCCTGGAAAAACCTTCATGGTCAGAACTGGATTAGCCATGCAGCCACCCCAAGGAGCTTATATTCAGCTGACCTCAAGGTCCGGACTTGCCAGACAAGAGATAACTGTAGAAAGAGGAACCATTGACCCTGGATATTGTAAGAGGGTTGCTTTTTAGGGTAACCATTACGTAGTTCTGGAAGGGTTTTCTGAAAGTTCTGGATATTCTGGAAGACTGTTTTCTTATGGTCAAGATCAATTTCATATGGAGTACATCCTCTACGCTTATTGATTTCAAGATCAGATTGATGTCTCAACCAAAGTCCTTTTTCGGACTGGTTCTGGATGTTCAGGATTTTCTGTATTTCAGGAAGTTCAAGAAACTAAGACCAGCTTAGTTGAATTGGTGTATCGCTGCAGACAATACCCAATTAGGAAATTTCGTGATGGGGTTAGGAGTAGGACCTAACGGGGAGCAGATTTACTTAAGAATGGTTTATGGGTTATTAAATAGGTTTATTCACTATTCATGATATTGCTATACTAGGAGTAGTTGTGTGAAGGGATATTGTGGGGAAGTGCTCAGGAGTTGTGTTCGGATTGTTCAGGTCTGAGATTCTGAGGTCTGGGGGAGGGGGTATTTATACTAGTGAGGGGCTATCTGGACTATGCTAGATATAGATGTAGCACTAAGTGCTTTGCTGAGTCGGAATGCAGTCACGTAGTACAAGTGTGATCTGATATGTCAAGAGATCGTCTGACTGCTAAGTCAGTTCACAGTCATGTTGTATAAGGCTAATCTAACTATACTATGACTGCTAATCTATTTATAGGTTTACACGCTGTCTGGGTAGTCTTCGATGACATCACCATCGATGACATCATCTCTGATGAAGTAGTCATCTAAGAAGAGTGGTTCGCAGATTACTTCTCCTTGTTGGCTGAGGTAATAATACATTGGGACTTCATCTCCATCCCACAGGATAGCATCATCTGTCTCATATGCTGGATAAGGTATTGGTGGGCGAAGGAGGGGTGCGTTGTCTTCACTTTCATTGGATTCGCTGTCTACGTACCTTCTATAGGTTACAGCACTATGAGTCGTGGGGTTGTAGTAAGCTGGCGGCTGTGGTTCATGTTGCTCGTACTCAGGTAGTGGAGTTGTTGGTTCGATCTCGAGGGTTGTCTGAAGGTACAGGTTGTGTTCTCCGGTCTCTTCATTGTAGTTGAAGTAATCGGGGGTGAATGCAGGTTGGTATTCGTACCAGTGATCATTGTCCCAATAAGTCTCGTATGTGGTTATGAACTGTTGTAAGTTCATCGGCAAGGTTGGCGGTGTGATCAGGGTTGGTAGAGATCCTTGGCTTGAGGTCATATCAGCATCAGAGGGATCATTGTTTTCTGCTTCGTCTTCATTGAAGTTGATTATATCGTAGACGTCCTTCATGGCATATCCAACTTGGGGCATTTGCAGGATGTGGTCATTGGGGTGCGGGAAGGTTCTGTCGGTAGTCTGAACATACTTGAGATACTTGTGGTTGAGTTCTTGTATCATGTCATCGATTTGGCCATAGGATAGGGTAGCAACCATTTTGCTGGTAGTAACTCGGAGGCGGGGAATAAAGGTGCTGTACTCAGAAGAGTTCTCGGTGTTTGCGCACGATGAGCTTCTGGTGTTGAGACATCTAGGTAATGTCTGTATCATAGTGGTGTTCAACCATATCTTCCAGGAGGCAGCCGATCTGGTAGTAGCTTGAGATTTATCCGATCCGGTGGGCCTTGTTAAGCATGTTCAGGGCATTCCATCGGGCTTCCACGAAGTAGAGGGGTGCGAGGCTATAGATATTCATAAGGGGCAGAGGGGGTGTGGCTTGGTTGACAATGGCATTCCAAATGTCAGCGTGGATGCGGTTGTAGATCTCGGTGGTCATGTTTGTGTGTTTGGAAGTTGTGGTTATTATTTGTTTGGTTCTCTGTTTCAGGTCTCAGTATATATGCATCTGTTCTTGATTGGTAAGATTCCGTTTATCTGAACCTTGTGTTCCGTGACTTCGTATTGACTCAGCTTTGTGCACTGTGACTTCTATTTGACTTAGCTTCGTGATCATACAGCTGATTTCCAGATTTGTTTGGAGGTCGCGTGTGATTTCAGTGGCTTGTTAAGAGGGTGACATGTGATTTCTGTGGCTTGGAGGTTGTGTGCTTACAACTCTCCCCTTCTTAGCTTTTGACGTCCTTGTCGGGGCCTTCTAATTTTGTTCTAGTGTTGTTACACTGTTTGGGAGGTCAAAAGTCTGGTAAAGTCCATTTTTTCAGAAAGTGTCATGCTTGTAGTACAGTTGCCTAACACGTTGGATTCACACGTTAAAGGGTCATGTGTTCAATGCCATGTGCCAGAAGTGATTCTGACGTCATTCACTGCTGGAGAATTTCCTCTAAGGAATCTTCTTAAATGTCTACGCCTCATTTCCCACCAGTGGTACAGGGAGAATAGGCTTGCTTTCAGTTTTGCTATTTTTCCAGAGGGTCGGTTCATTCTTTCAGTTTGGCCATCAGTTTCGGGGTGAAAGGCTGTAGATAGTGCAAGTTTTGTTCCAAGGTTTGCATAGAGGGCTTTCCAAAAATGGCTGGTGAATTTCGGATCTCGATCACTAACAATGATCTTAGGAAGACCATGATAGTGGAAGATATTGTCAAACAAGAGTGTGGCTATGTCTGGTGCTGTTGCAGTGGTGGTGGTTGGTACAAAGTGAGCTTGTTTGCTGAGATAGTCTACAAAGACAACAATTGTATCTTTTCCATTCTTGGTTTGGGGTAGTTGTACAATGAAGTCTATAGAGATTTGTTCCCAATTAGTGGATGGTACTGGAATAGGGTGGAGTAAACCAGGTTTTACTAGTGTTGAGGACTTGTTGCGTTGGCAGGCATCACAGGAAGTGATGTAGATTTTTAGCTGATCTGCCATGCGGGGCCAATAGAAGTTTTGGGAGATAACTTCATAGTATTTATCAAATCCTAAATGTCCAGCTGTAGGGGCATCATGACATTCGAATAGGATAGTCTTTCAGAGGTCTCGGTTGTTTGGAACATACAATCTGTCCTTGTAGTAGATAGTATTATCCTTGAGTTGGTATTGATTGTACTGGGTATGCTTGTCAGCATCATCACTGTTCAGGATTTTTCGGAGTGCTTGAGCTTCCTTATCATCAGCACATGCTGTGATAATTTGTTCCATGATGGAGTTTGTAACCAGGGTGAGAGTTTGGATAACTTCTTCAATGGGTGGTCTCGAGATTGCATCGGCAACAATGTTTTCCTTGCCAGGGTGGTACTGGATTTCATAGTCAAAATTGGTGAGGACTTTCATCCATCTGGCTTGCTTTTGAGAAAGGGTCGCCTGGGTCTTGATGTTGACTAATGACTTGTGGTCAGTCAATACAGTGAAGTGTGCTTCTTCTAGGTATGGTTGCCATTTGATCAGAGTGTCTATGATGGCTAACATTTCCTTCTCGTGAGTTGCATAGTTGATTTCGGCATCATTGAACTTGCGGGAGTGATAGGCCACAGGGTGTCCTTCTTGCATGAGTACTGCTCCAAGAGCTAGGTCAGAGGCATCAGTGGTAACTTCATATGGTAGGGCAGGGTTTGCCGCTTGAAGTACTGGAGTGGTTATCAAAGCATCTTTCAATGCTTGAAAGGCTGTATCTTGTTCGGGTCCCCAATTTGCAAGATTGTTGAAGTCTTTCTCTTGTTTCATGGTCCAGGGTTGTTCTTCTTTCTTGCTGTGCTTGGTCATTTGGGTAAG
>RBNI01001168.1:0-23936 GCA_003990745.1 Jimgerdemannia flammicorona | reverse complement strand
CCCCCCCCTACCTCTTCCCGACGAAAAATCACCTTGTCTAGCACTATCGCCACCCTCCCACCACTCTGCTCACAGATTCTCACCACCAAACCACAACGTTGGCCCCCCTGAGGACTCCAACCCACCTATCACCCAGTCAGCAGATCCCCCAATAGCTCTTCCCATCTTAACACCTTCTCCCCCAGCCCCAGCCACTGTCCCTCCTCAAATACAAAAAGCCAATGACCCACCAGTCCTACCCATATTGCTAATACCCACCCTACAGTGAGCCAACTATTACCCACCCCACCCATGAGCCAAGATCTCAAGTCCTCCTATTGACCTCCCTCCCCCACCAGCCTATGCCCCACACCCAGTCAATCCCCTATCTCAGCCCAAAAGTCCCCCAAAACCTTGCACTCTCCTAGCCAATGTTCTGGTGTCTGTACATGACCCCCAGCTCTCCCAACATCATAATACTTCTCACAGTCAAATTGTCCACCATCTACCAAATACCCCATATGGAAATTCAGCATGATATTCCTCTGCAACATTCTCTACCATACCACCCATAGGGGGGGTCTATGTGTGTTCTGTCTTAGTTGATAATGTGGCCAAGATAGGAGATCTCAATTTCTGCAAATTTGTATTTCTTGGGCTTGATATATAGGTTATGCTTTCTTAGCTTCTCTATTATATACTAGATATATTACAGATGTTTCTCTGGTGTCTGGCTATAGATGATTACATTATCTATATAAACTATTATTCATCTTCTCATATTATAGCAGAAGATTTTATTCATCATTTACTAGAAGCTTACTGGTATATATATATTCTGAATAATATTTATAGATAGATATAGATTTCATCTGAGATGATAAAGGCTGACTTCTCACTTACTGCTTCTGCAAGACTGATTTGGTAGAATTCTGAATATAAGTCCAAGATACTATAATATTATACTTTATTTTCCAGAGTTACAAAAATATTACTGATGAGTGACAGTAATTAGTAATCCTTCTTAGTGATCAGATTGAGTTTTCTATAATTAGTGCAGAGTCTTGGGGTGAATTTTCTAGATTTGCTTCTCTTTTTCAAAGCTAGTATAATTGATAAAGCTCAAGGACTACTGATTTTTTTTAAAGATATCAGCTTCTTTCATTTGCTTGATTTCTTCTCTAAGCCATTTATAGTAGGCTAGTAGAATTGATCTTACTTTTTGATAAATTAATTCAGTATCTCCTATATCTATATCATAGTAGTAGTATGAAGTTTTTCTCTTAATATTTTTGAAATCTGTAGTCAGAATATTCTCAAATCCATAGAGTATCTTTTTGAGTTTCTTCTTGAGTAGAAATTTATTTCTAATAGTATAGCTATACTTGTTCATAATTTTCTCCTTCTTGTAATCTAGTTTAGTAATCTTGATACTGATGAATACTTATCTTCCAATAGATCTAAATTCTTTTCTTTCTCTTTCTGTTTTCTCCAACTTCTTAACTTCTATGATTTTTGACTAAAAGACTGAGAAGATTAGTATTTGTACCAGACAGTTCTTCTTTTAGATTGGAAATAGAATTATAGACTTATAGTTTCTTACAATAAGTAGTATTTCTCCAATATAGTCTGAATTGATAACTCTTCCTTCAATAGTAATTTTACTTCAAGCCAGACTACTTCTTATTTTGAGAATTTCAATATGGTCTTTTGGAATGATTATCTCCAGATCAGTTGTAAGTAAAGTGGTTGTCTAGAGCTCAAGTATGGTTTTCTCTACTATGATAATATCTATTTCAGCTATATTTTCTGACTTGTATTTTGATAGAACTATATTAGAGTAGATGTAAGCATACAACCTCCAAGTCACCAAAATTGCATGTTATCCTTAGAACTAATTTGAAAACTACATGCAAGACTACAAAACAAGTTACTAAAGAGATCACCTGATTATACAAAATATACCAGCAAGCATGAGAACCTACTACTAAGATATAATAATACCAGAAGAAGTACTACAATCATAAGACTAACTCTGAACCTCTATAACTAGTTTTGGTATACTATACTATTACAAAAGGAAACTAAAGTACCAAACTCAAACCAAGATAAGAAAAATCTCTCTTATCTACCAAAGGTTCATGAACTACACTTATTAACTCAAGACTAAAATATACTGCAACTATACAAAGATCTCATTACTTAGTAGAAGTAAAATATATTTGAATAACCCTATTTGCTCTATCTGTGTCACCTCTGTTGGAGAATAACAGATACTTCATCTAAACTCAAGAAAGTCAACATTGTTGAAACCAATCTCAAGCCATCCACGTGATAGATATTACTACTAGAAATTGTCTTAGATTATAGAAAATATCATTTCCAAGAGATTTGAACCCCCAGCTGCAACATTGAGAGCCCTTGTCCTAGATAAGGATAACTAGTTCTTGCAAATATATCAGCAGTCAAAAAAAAAAGAGAACCAAGACTTGTTATCCTTATACAACCACCACCACCAAGAACAGCCTTAATTTTATAAAAGATAGAGGTAATGATATCTTTGAAACTAATGATATCAGAAGTCAGAAAACTGCTCAGACTTTGTTAGAAATGATATCATCAATAGTGATATTATCAAAGACTACCTAGACAGTATCTAAATCTATAAATAGCTTAGCAGTCATAGTATTATTAGATTAGCCTTATATGATATAACTGTGAACTAACTCAGCAGTCAGACAATCTCTTAACATATCAGATCACACTTATATTATATGACTGTATTCTAACTCAGCAAGGTACTAAGTACTATATCTATATTCAGTATAGTCTAGATAGCCCCTCACTAATATAAATACCCCCTCCTCCAGACCTCAGAATCTCAGACTCAAATACATAAGAACATTCCTGAACACTTCTCTACAATATTTCTTTATATAACTACTTCTAGTATAGTAATATCATGAATAGTGAATAAACCTATTTAATAATCTACAAATCACTCTTAAGTAAATCCACTCTCTGTTAGGTCCTACTCCTAATCCTATTATGAAATTTCCCAATTGGGTATTGTCTGTAGCAATACACCAATTCAACTAAGCTGGTCTTAGTTTCTTGAACTTCCTGAAATATGGAAAATCCTGAACATCTAGAACTAGTTCAAAAAAGGACTTTGGTTGAGACATTAATCTAATCTTGAAATCAATAAGCATAGAGGACATACTCTATATGAAATTGATCTTGACCTTAAGAAAACAGTCTTCCAGAATATTCAGAACTTCCAGAAAACTCTTTCAGAACTATGTAATGATTACTCTAATAAGTAACCCTCTTATAACTTAGTAGCAGTGGTTTACAATTTAATTCTGCTTCAAGATGCTTCCTTACTTCACTACAAATCTCTTTAAGAATTTCTACAAGTTGGTATAAAGCCTAACCTCTGAACTGGAATTTATCCTAAACTATCTGACAATCTGGAGAGAATTGAACCTAACATACAGAACAATTTAACCTCCACACCTGCAATAAATGGGACAGACTTCATTCAAAAAAAGAAATACTCCAATTAAACTAGCAGATAGGTGAAATCCTATTTATTGAACTCCTTGCTCTATACCCTGCAAGTCAAGATGAAGAAGGTCTTATAGAAGCCTTCTTTACTCTTCTCAACAAGAGTTTTATCAGCTCTACAAATCCAAGTGACCTAGGACAACCAGCAGTAGTCTTTCTAGCCTTAGTTCCTTATGAAGTCCAAGCCTCTGTAGCCAAGTGGCTCAACTCTACCAATTTTCACTATATTAGAACTAAGACTGCCTTATACTATTACTTCCAGAATTGCAAGGCCTGCCATATTCTTAAGGAAGAAGCAAGAGAAACTCTCCATCAATAACCTAACTCTAAACCCAAAGCAGGTCCAGCTACAGCCCTACTTAAAACTGAAACCAATACTGAACCAGAACTTAATTTTGAACTAAGTCTATCTGAAATCAGATATACAACTGATTCTGTTTATTTCAATACTGAGCAAACCCAGCTACATGAGGACCAAGCCAAAGAGGAGGAGGAGTATCTCAGTAAATTCAATCCTGGATACACTACCAAAGAAGATGTATCTCCATTAGGACAGAATACACCTATACAGCAATAGACAGCTATCTATCGAGCCCTCACTCCAGACCCACAATTATTACTCTAACAACTTATATAGACTCAAAGAACCCCATTATACTCTGCACCAGTACCTCAAGTAGTACTAGTAATACTACTACTAGTAGTCCAACCATCTCCAGCAAATAATATGGCAAACTAATAGATTCTAGATCTTATAGTCCAGATAGCCATAATAGTAGTAATTATTACTGCCTTAGCCAAACAGACCTGACCAACTAAAAATCTGAGCCTATCTACCTTCAATGGTACTATATAAGAAGTCCAAAGCTTTATTAGTGTAGTTGATACCAACTTTGAAGTCAATTAATGGACCAATGAGCAAGTAGCTGATCACCTTCTGATAAACAATCAAGACCACACTCTGGAACAACTCTTTACTACCACTACAGCCTATGTCTGCTAAGTTGTTACATTCTTCTGAGGACCCATCAAAGAATAGTGGTGAATCCTTCCTAAAAAATCCCTCACATAGAACACCCAACCTGCAGTTGTTGCCCAAAATACAGCAAACAATACCCCAGGATATAGAGCTCACCCTGCAGTACCTGGACTCAAACAACTCATGATTGCTCAATACTGCAGCAAAACCATGATTGCTGAATCTTGAGTTAAACTCTACAATCTCAAATTTGATATACATATATAGCAAGGAGGAATTCAAAACCTTCTATACAAAACTCGAGTCACTTCTGAACACTGTTGACCTAAGATACATTGCCAATGATGAAGCATGAAATAGTATAAGAGCAGATCGTTTATTCGATGCACTATCTGAATGGCTTATAAGGAAAATCCAAGAACAAGGATGCTCAGTTAGTTGTGACCACTAATAAGGGTGTCTGGTAAGAATCAAGACTATAGTCAAGTGAATTCTAACAGCTAGACCAATTCTGCCCCAAAGACAATTCAATAATAAGGAAAAAACTTAGACTAAGAAAGAAGAACCCAAGTATAAAGCACCCTGAGCTCCCTCCATATCCACCTTTTGGATATCCTGAAATTATGAACCTACATAGCTGAGTATTTTTAAGAAACTCACTGAAGGAGAAAGAAATGAACTTTGAAGAAGCAGAGTATGCTTCTATTGCTAAAAGACAGGATACATAGCCAGTGTCTGCCCCAACCAAAAACCCTGAACAGCAATATGAGCAACTATTACTACTCTGCACCATCTCAACAATCTGACCACCAAGATATTGGACTTTGTCAAGTTAAGGCCAACTGCCAAGGCCCCAACCAAAGAAAGTCAAAAAGTAGCTAGTTATGACCTGTATATAGCCAAAGAAGCTACAGTCTCCAACCGAGAAGTTAAGTAAGTCTATACAAGAATTAGCACCCAAATCTCTAAAGGATATATTGGAAAATATACTGTCATAGCAGCTTAGTACTGAAAGAACTCTCAGTATAAGAAGGAGTCATTGATGAAGATTATATAGGTGAAATAATTGTTCTTATCTAAAACCATAGTTGGATACCCTTTAAGATCTCTATTGGTTTCTGCATTACTCAGATTCTATTTAAGAAAATTAAATCAGCTCTGACAGTTAAAGAAGTCTCTGAACTACTGCCCACCATTCAAGGATTCAAAGAATTTGGCTCATCAAATAAGGCCCCAGCCCAATCTACCATGAACAAAGAAGAACAATTCTATAAGAAAATTGAAGATGGATATGTACCAAGTGGCCAATGTCTCCATGGCTTTGGAATGTACTCTTCCCAAATAATTGACAATTGCTTCTCTTGTATCAATGAACTGTCTCAGAGAAGAACCAATAGAAGAAAAGCTCTTACAACTGAAATCATCACTATTAGATCAGACAAACTGCTTATACTTCAAGTCTTTATCAATTAAGTATCTATCAAGATTATGATAGACAGTAGTGCCTCAGGCAACTTTATCAATAAAGAAATAGCCAACAGACTCAAGGTCCTGACATCTCTGGTACAATAAACTCAAGCAGTTACTACAGCTGATAGAATCTCACATATCATTAGCAAGGAAGTCTATAATCTATCCTTCTGAATTGGTGACTACCAAGTATATATTACCCTCCAGATTGTACCACTTCCTGATAATGAAATCATCTTTGGAACTCCATGGTTGAAATAAGAGAACCTTATAATTGATTGGGTAAACTATTTCCTGACTATTAAGAAAGGATGCTATAATTTCAAACTGCAAGGTGAAAAGGACCCACTCAGCTCTAGTAACTCTGGACCAAAGATTACCTACATCAACAAGCTATAGCTCAAGAAATTGGCCAAGAAATGCCCTCTCTTTGCCATCTCCATCCACCCATCCAAAGAAGAACCCAAGAACTCTGAAGAAGACTTTTCCAAAGTTGACAGCTATGTTAGACCCTTACCTCAGAAAGTCTAAGATATATTTCTGAACTGAACTGCAAAACCACCTGCACCTGTCATTATTAATGACCAAGAAGAATACAAAGTTGAACAAATTCTCAACAAATACAGCCATAAGAACCATCTAAATAGTACAACAACACTAGATTAAATTAGAAGATCTTGATGAGGATGTCAAAAGCTAAGAAGGGGAGAGTTATAAGCATATAACCTCTAAGCTACCAAAATTACATATCATCCTCAGAACTAATTTGGAAACTACATGTAAGACTACAAATCAAGTTACTGAAGAGATTACCTGATTACACAAAATATGACAGCAAGCATGAGAACCTACTGCTAAGACACAAAAATACCAGAAGAAGTACTACAACTATAAAACTGACCCTGAACCTCTATAACTAGTTTTAGTGTACCATACTATTATAAAAGGAAACTGAAGTATTAAACTCAAACTGAGATGAGAAGAATCTCAAAGGTTTATAAACTGTACTTATCAACTCAAGACCAAAATATACTACAACTATATAAAGACCTCATTATTTAGCAGAAGCAAAATACATTTAAACAACTCTGTTTGCTCTATCTATATCATCTTCATTAGAGAATGACAGATACTTCATCTGAGGCTGTACCCAACTGGAACTGGGAGCTGATGCAGCAATGCAATCGAGGCCCGCAGGCTTGGAGAGTGGGACCTTCCTCATTTGGCAGTACCCGACTGGAACCGGGAGCTGACACGGCAACGTGATCGAGGCCCGCAGGCTCGGGGAGTGGGAGTGGGGTCTTTTCAGGCCTTAGCCCATGTGTCAGTCCTTTTGAGGAGGGTTCTGCATGTAAGTCCTTTACTCACCCGCTTTGAATCCGTTTCGCTTTCTGTTGGTTGGTTGGGGGGTTTTTCTTTGCCTCGGGCTTTCACTTGGAGTTTGGGGGGCTATTCTTTATTCAGTTCCGGCGCTGCTAGATCCGACGCGTAGGTGTGCTCTCGCGTGTGTTCATGATGATCCAGCCCTGGCGAGCAGACAAGTCTAGTTTATGTCGAGGGGGTCGACTTAGCCGGTGTTCGACTGGTATAACTGGAGCGGTGGGACTGCTGGACAATTTAGTAGCTTAGGTTAATGGGGAGATAGTGTTCGATGGGTGGTGGGGGAGGGTTTTGGCCTATATAGTCTAGGTTCCCTTCCAATAAAAATCCGCGGGGCTTTGAGTCCGTTAAAAAAAAAAAAAAAAAAAAGAGAATCCCGAAGGCAGAATAGTATGTGATACCGAAATAAATTAGGCCTATAATTTATATAAATGTCAAACATAATTTAATACCTTAAGTCTACAAAGAATATCAAATAAAATAATGCAGCTCAGTATGAAAAATATATTTGCTTTCAGTCATTCATGCTTTTGACCATAGTCTTAAATAGAGTATTTTACAATCTGAGATTAAAGTATATTATATAATATAAAATTCTCTCAAAAAATAATAATATATATTAAAAAGAGAAAAAGAAGAAGAAATTTCAATAGAGAAAATATATTCTTTTATTAAAATCAACCTATTCATATAAATCTAACAATAGTAAATATTTATTAATTATATATATTATGAGTAAATTAATTAATATATAACTCATTAGACTTTATTCTAATTTTATAAAGATTAAAAGATTAAAACTTAAATAATAATTATTATTTTTATATATCATTTTTAGCTAAGAACTTTATTAAATATTATATAATATAGTATATAGTTTAGTTTATATTATAGCTAAATATAACTATAAAAAAACTATAAAAAATTATATTTTTTAACTTATTAATATAAAATATTATTTATAAATAAATAATTTTCTCTATTTTAAACTTTAAAATCAATTTTTATTAATATTAACTCTAAACCTAATCAATAACAAACCCTAAACTAACCTAATACAAATCCTAACCCTAACCCTAAACCTAACTCTATATAAAAGAATTTTATATCTAAACCTAATTCTGACTAACCTTAATTTTATATTTATAATTTAATATAATTTAACTTGTTAGATTTACTTTATCTAGAGTAATCTAATATATATAATAAAGATTATTAAATATAGATATATTTTAGTTATATAAGTTTATTATATATATATATTTAGAAAAATATAGATAAAAAAGAGTATTTATATTATTATAAATAAGTTAGATATTTATATATTACTGATAAGTAATATATTAAGTAATGATAGATAGATATTATATACTTATATATTATTCTCAATACTTCTATTCAATAAGCAAATTATTAATTAAATACTTTATGAGAATAGATTTAAGATATATTGTATATTTTTTTATATATTCTTAAATAAAATAATACTTATTTAATTCTATTAAAATATATAGAGTTCTTTGTTATAATAATTATAACTGGTTATCTTATCAGATATATAAGTATAGGATATTATTAAATATATTCTAACTTCTTTAAAAATTTATAGAGTCAAATAATCTTCTTTATTATTATTAATAATAAATAATATTCAACTTATATAAAAGAAGTAACAATAGATAATTTCTTATATACTTGTTATAAAATAACAAACTCTTTATTATTAATATAGAAGAAATATTTAGTTATAGATTAATAATCATTTAAATCTCTAGTTTAATTTATATTATTTATTAAATAGCTAGATATTATTTTATTATTACTTTTACTTTAACTCTTACTATTGTGATAGTTGATCTGAATTAGAAATATAAATTAGGAGAATAGATATTTAATTACAGTATCTGAATTTGATTTCTAAATATATTATAGTCTAGTACTCTCAAATAAATTGAATTAATTCAAATCAAATTGAATTGAGGGTCATTTGAATCAAATCAAATTGGAGATTTTTTAATTTAAATAAAGTTCAAATTGAATCAAATTTGAATTGAATTGAGGGTCTAATCCAAATCTTATTTTTCAAAATATAATAACTTGACAAAAATATATCCAAATTTAACAATCTTTAGCTTGTTAAATTTGGACATGTTTTTGATGAGTTATTATATTTTAGAAAACAGTGTTCAAATTGAATTTTAAATTAAATTGGACCTTTCATTCAATTCAATTCATTGGGAGCACTAATATAGTTTATAAATAGTAGTCATATTTTGCAAATATTAAAGTATTTATAAATGTTAAAAACTTTGCAGATATTAAAGTTTGGATAATTATCAAAGATTTAGCAGATATCAAAAAGTGACTTATAGGAAACATAGTTATAACTTAGCTACCTTATAGCTAGCAAACTTGTATAAATATCTCTAGTATCTAGAGTGAATAAACCTCAGATCAAAATAGTTCAAAGCAAAGAGAAAGTAAAGAAACTAGTAAGTCTGTGGGTAGATATACTTTGAACTCATCCACTCTTGCATCTCAAGAACTCTGCAGAGTCAAAGAAGATTAAGTTTTTAAGATACAAAAATCTGACATACTTATACAGTTATATATCTACTATGTTATAACTTGGTGCCTATTAGTTAGTGATTTAAGATAAATCCCTCACTTTTAAGCTGAACAATGAACAACTACTACTATCTAAACAACCACACAAATCAAACCAAGACATCTAGACAAGATAGATATGAGACTATTAGTATTCTACAGATATACTTCAGATGAATCAATTATTATCTTCATTGATGATTTCAAGCAGTATACTACTATAAGGATTCTGACAGCAGTACAGCAAGTAGCTCTTATGTCCTTTAGTCTCTGAGTAATGCTCTGAATGAGTCAATTCAAATCAAATCTGGATTTGATTTATCATATGATAGTTTGATCCAAATCTCAAATCCAAAGCAATCTGAATCAACTTGGATTAATCCAAATCCACCTCATCCAAATTGCCCTATCCAAATCACCTATCTGAATTACTCCATCTGAATTATTCCATCTGAATTACTCCATCTGAATCATCCCATCTGAATCACCTTATTTGAATTACCTCATCTGAACCACTCAATTCAAATTATTTAATCTGAATCACTCAATCTGAATCACTCAATCTGAATCACTCAATCTGAATCCTCTAATTTAAATTCTCCAATTTGAATTTTCTAATTCAAATTCTTTAATCTGAATTCACATCTAAATCCTTCAATCAAATCCTCTAATCCAAATCCTCCATATGAATCATATGCTGGATATATCTACATATACAATACATATATATGCAAATATATATATATATATATAAATATATAAACATACAAATACACATGTCAACAGATCAGTCTTCAACAGTTCACAGTATCAATGATGCTTCAAGTCAAATATCTCTGATAGTTCCACACCTTCTATATAATCCTTGCTCTGAAATCTGGTAACATTGTGCTAAGATAAGAGGTGATATTATTTGTAACTATTGCAGGTAAAAAATTAAGATGCATCTATTGATATAACTGAGACTTTTGTTTGATACACACATGATACTATTTTATCTACCCTTATAAACTATACCAGTCAGAAGTTCAAAATGCTTAGTGGTATGACTTTGAACATATATTGATATATAAAAGTCAAGTACTCTGACAAAATCAAAAAGAACATAGAGATAAATAAAATCAACATCCAAGTTGTGGTAGATACATTTATCTGATTGCCTGACTATTTCTGTACTAATAACCCTATTTAATCAAAAATATTTAGCCATACTCTTTGGCAGAATTTCAAAATCAGCTCATTTGCTGAATTGTTTGCACAGACTAGACATTCACAACCATTGAGAGTGATCAATTGTATAGCATCTTTAGCCTTCTCAAGTATGATTTATATTTGCCAAGTACTGATACTATTCACAAAGATATCCTGGAGACCTATAGGAAGGAGCATGACAATCTCTACCAGATACTTCAGATAAAATAAGAGCAGCACCATGATCTTTGCAAGCTGAATTATATATATATATTTATAAAGAGCTTACAAATTTAACCTCATATTCAATAATCAGAATTCAGCAGGCAAAATTTCATTTATAATTAATACATAGACATCCCCTAATGTAATTTTGTTTCTGGGCATTACTGGTTATTAGATTAACCTCTATTGGTAGCTTAAATCTCTCACCCTTGGCTTCATCAAACTTGCTGGCCCTCATTCTGGAGAAAACATTACAGATGCTTTTATTAGTTATATTTAGGAGCTTGGGATTACAACCAAGGTAAAAAAGGGGGATTTGCTGTCAGGTTTTTGTTTGAAGAGAGGGTTTAAAATAAACAGATTTTATTAATTATTTATTTTTACATAAATTGGCTGACAAAATATTTCAAGTACAGATTTTGGCCATTATAATAGACAATGCTATAAATAACTCAAAATTTTTTGAAGTTTTAGTGGGCAGCCTCAAACAGAAAAATGTGGCCTTCAGTGCAGAAAGCTACCATGTATAATGCTAGGCTCACATACTGAACCTCACTATTCAGAACTATCTTATGTATATAGACAAAACATCTGAGAGAGAAGGGGTCTGGAGTATAGTTTCCAAGCTATGCAAACTGATTGTATTGATCTGATCATCTCCACAATGATGAGACAAATTCACTATACAGTATAAGGCAATCAGTTTAGCCTCAAAGAAGCTGATATTGGATATCTGTATGCATTGAAACTTGATATTTGCAATGATCCAGTATATGCTGGAGTTTGCTATGGTATGCATTCTTTTTTTTTTGATCAGCTGAAGCAACTTATTTCAGATGATTGAGGATTTTGTTTTTTTTTTTATAAAAAAAAAAAAAAACAAAACAAGCCAATAGACTCAACAGTTGCTGCCAATAAGAAAATACAAGGCAAGGCACTAGGTGAAAGTGAGTGGGATATACTTAGGAATGTGGTCAGAGTTTTGGAAATAAGTGGTAATTGCTCTGGTCCCATACTTATTTTATCTGCCTCCATATAATATAATACCTCACTACACATAACTACCAGTGTTTTGATGATTGTATGAAGGATATAGTCAAACAAATGACCCTGACAATAAGCTCTGTAATACCAGTATATAACCTTTTGATTGACTGGCTAGAGGATAAGCTCAAGGACAGGCTAGAGAGTTGTAGTGATTTATAGTTAATCCTGGATCAGAGAGATACTGTAGAGGTTGCTCTAAGCAAGTTCAGAAAATACTACTTCAAAACAGATGCCATTGCATACTCAATCAGTACAGGTATGTCAGCATGTGGCCATTACTACCTCCAAAATAGAGAAATCTCTGCAAAAATTCACTCTCTTTCTCTAAACAGTATTAGACCCATACTTACAGCTACAATACTATAAAGATCAGGGCAGAGAGCAGCACTTCATTGAGGAAACCAAGTAGGCCATAATCGAAATATACTGGAAAAACTACACACTGCTACAAGATTCTGACTGAAGTCTGGATGAATATGCTGAAGGATCTCTCTTGTCCCACATTTACTTTAGCAGAAAGAAGAAGAGAGAGTCATTAGTGAAAGAGCTGCCATCAATAGACAAACTCACAATTTATCTCACCAGTGACCACATGATCCTGCTGGAGGGCACAGAGGTGCTCAACTGGTGGAAGGTGGGTTGTCAGGCAGGTGGTTGGTTGTATTGAGCCAATTTAATCCTCCAATCTAACCATCACTCTACCCACTGGGGCATGTGACTGCAGCTATGTCAAATGAACTTCCCCAGCCTATATGGTATGGCTTGGGACTATCTGGTAATTTCTGCCACCAGCACTCTCATTGAGTAGATGTTCTCAAGCAGGGTAGATCTCATTGCCCCTAAGAGGTATGTACTGAATACTGAGACAATCTAGGTATATATGTGTCTGAAATCTTGGTAGAGCTTGGGCTGCTAAAATTTAGTAAGTCCTGGAGTATACAGATAAGTTAATTGGCCTTGTGGATTATTTAAAACTTTTTCAAAATAAAAAAGGAAAAAAAAACCTAGACTCAGCTCAGAGTTTGTAGCCCAAGTGGGGCAGTGGTTGGCAGGATTGGTGGCAGTAAAGAGAGTGCACAAAATTTGCAACCCTCTACTAGTAGTAAGGGGCAGACCCACACTGTCAATGCCCAGGTCGGTGGGCAGGGTCAGTGGGCATAGAGCTGGTGGACACAGGGTTGGCAGAGGGAGTGCATAAAATTTGCAGCCCTCCACCAGCAGCAAGGGGCAGCCCCAAGTATCCAGAACAGGAGGGTAGGCAGAGGGGGCAGGGGTAGGTGGAGAGAGCATACAAAATTTGTAGTCCTCCACCAGCAGCTTGGGGCAACTCCAAGCAGCCTATATTTGGGCCGGGGGTCAGTGAGGTGGCAGAGAGAGTATGTAAAATTTGCAGCCCTCTGCCAGTAGCAAAGAGGCAACTCTAAGCTGCCAAGGAGTCCAAGTCCAGGTCAGAGGGTGCTTCTAGTGATCAGAGGGTACTTCTGGCAGTTGGAGGGACCTCTGGCAGTCAAAGTCTACTATTGATTTGGACTCCATTCCCAGTTCATATCCCACAGACACCCTGGCCCTATACCACAATGCTGCACTGGTGGCACTATAGAGCAGGGCCAAGGGGCTAGTAAGGTCTGACATAATAGCTAAACTAGTACTACAGAAGAGATGTCTGACTGCCAGCCCAACTCTCTATAAAAGACTACCCAACTTTTATAAAAACTGCTCCACCTGCTGGTCCCAGGCCATGATGAGCCTATCATCCATTGTGAGTATGATGACTATTGTGTCCAAGCTCTCCTTGAAGGCAATAGTACTGTAGTGGTCGTATGGTTGGAATAGGATAGCTGTGTTGGCTGCAAATGGGACTCTGAAACTGTAGGTGAGGTTGTACTAGACTCTGCCACTATCCTCCTAGATTGGGCCCTTCCTTTCTGGAATATAAAACATTATCAGGGTGATATTGTCTATGTGTGTGGGCAGAGAAACATTGCACCCAATGTACCCTGATGTGACATAAGTATATAGTTGGTGAACCATTGGCCCAGGACCTTATACTGCTAGGCTGTACTGGTGGATGCCTGCCCTTGGTCCAGCCCCAGGAGCCCTGGCTTAGAAACCTGTCAAAATGGATTGCATCTGGTTAGTTCTTTTTGTGTGTGCAGGGGCAGAAACCCCCTGGACCACAGAAATCCCCCAGACTGCAGCATTAAAAAAGAAGAGCTCCACACCTCATATGGCATGCTAAATTGCACCAAGAATATACATACAGCCATACTGAGATCACCACCAAGCTGGCCTACCATATGCTCTACCAATCTGCTCAAAGAACCCCAGATCATAGCTACTATTATTGTATAGGTTATATCATACTCACACGCAGTTTGCTCTTCAACAGTACTTTTAAAGTTCCAGTAGGGGTATAGAATCTTGTGTATCTCCGAAATTGTATCAAAAAGAGTATATCAGTAGAGAGAGTGATTATCTGGGGAGGGGAATTTCAGATCTCCGGAACCCACCCTTCACCAGTGTTGCAGTATATCCAATTCCTGTCCAAACTCCCCCTCCTTGCTTTTTCATCCTCTCTTTCCTGCCATCTAGTATTTGATACAATCCTCATAAACCTCATTAATATGACAGTGAAGCTAATTACTATAGAGATTTCTTACCACCATTACAACTACCTCTCTATAATCATTAATAATGATATGATTCTCTTCATCATTGATTACTCCTGCTGGTCAATGGACCCCTTGATTGAGAATGATTGGCTCTGATTTGAAGATAGACCCTCAAGTCTTGATGATGATACTGATACTGCTCATGCTGAATATCTTGCTCTCAAATTTCTCTATTTGATCAGATGCTGGACATAGTTGAACTTAGGTAACTTTGAACTCTCCTTTCCAATAGAACTGAGCCCTAATCTGAGGGGCTGAGATAAGTATATAGATAGGTTGCATGTGAGTGAGTTGCATGTAGACAGATTGTATGTGGATGGGTTGTATATAGATAGGTTGTATATAGATGAGTTGTATGCAGATGAGTTATATATATATGGGAGTTTTTAGGAGAGATCATATAAAAATTTTTAGAAAAGAGCATATGTGAGTAAGTTAAATGCTAACAAGTTGCATACTGACAAGTTGTTCAAGATTACTCATGAAGGCTTACTTCTGCTCCTTTTGAGACCTCTACTACATGATACATTGACTCAACAGCTCAGCCACCAAAGGTATACCTGCAATATCCTCCAGCCTTTCTTCATCTTGACCAGATGTTGCAAATAAAGTCAGCAGATCTTACCATAGAGCTGTAGATCTTAAGAAAAGCACAAGGTGAATTGGGTCATACTGGAGGGAATTTAAAAAAATAGCAGCAGAAAAAGAGCAACCTACATCTACTATCAGCTACTCCAAAAAGGCTACTGTATATATAGCTATAAGTTCTGTGAATTCTGAGATTCAAAGGGCCACTGTGAGTTGTTACTGGAATTCTCTCTCATCTCTGTCATCACCATCACTATTGCCACCACTACTCTTAATGAGCAGCTTATATATTACCCATATGAGAAAGAATCTAAAATTTTCAGTAGAGAGTGTATTTTTACCTCAAATACTCTCTCTTTTGATGATCATTGCAGGGTAAAAAAATGAGTAGACTGACCAACATATGATTAAGGGCTACTGTTTTATTTGCTCATGATGTGGCAGAAAAGAAAAAGAATAAAAAAAAAGAACAAAGAAAGAACAAAAGAAGAGAAGAAACAAAAGTAAGAGTAATGTCACCAAAGTGTAGTAGGAAAAAAAAAAAGTAAAAAATAAACAAAAGAAATGGTGATGTCACCAAAGATTTCATGTGATCAATCCAGATGGATCAATCCAGATCAATCTGGATCAATCCAGATCAGATTACAAGACCAATCTAAGTTAATTCAAATCCATCACATGATGAATCTGATTTGATTCTCATCTGGATAAATTGCCTCTATTCAGAGTACTATCTCTGAGGATTAGTAAGAGTAGTATTCACAGCTACAACCCATATAAGAAATGATAACAATACTATGCTAGCAGTATAGAAGGCTTGGCTCTGAACTACCTACTATACAGATGAGATTAAGAAAGCCTTGAAGGATCAGCTCAATATAACATATTAAGGAATAAGTAAGAATCTAAACATCATGCTCAGCACCTTTCACTGGTAACATTCAGATGACACAAGACTCAGACAATACTTTCAACAACATTTTTGGTGAAAGGTGACTAGTAATATGGACAGTAATGAAGATACTAGTGGGCATGTCAGCCAGAGAGACAGCAGTGCCTTCGACTGATAGTATGCAGAGAGGAGGAGGGGTGATGGTTTGGAAATACCAGGACCTTCTATGGCTGGCCATGACACTGGTGTGAAGGAAGAGGCAGACTGAGGCAATAAAGAGGGGAGCAGATGACCTTTACAGATAAGATCAAGATAGGGAGAATAGCGACTGATCTGGATAATTGGCTGGGCCTGGGGAAGGCAATAATGGCTACTATCAGGAGATAGGGAGGGGCACCCTTGGGAGGGTCAGATGGTAGAGGAGAGGGGGGAGTAGGGGCTAGAGATGTGACTACTTATGGAGCTGTGACTGGGGATCTGGAAAAAAATCCAGATGTGATGGTAGTTGGTAGTTCAGGACAGGGGGTGGGCATGAGGCCTGAGGACCTGGCTGTGGTGTGACTGGCATAGTGTTGGTACCATTACTCAAGAAATTGAGGTCAGAATTTGCTATCATATTGTGGATGATCCTGGGGCTAGTAGTATAGGAGGTGAAGGAGGCAGCTTCAGTGAAGTTCATGAAGGAGAAAGAAGGGGTCGAGGTTGGGTTTGAGGCAGAGGAATTACTATTGAGGGTTATGGAGAAGAGGGTGATAGTGGGTGGAGTAGTGGTTCCTATGGTCAGGTGTATATACTGAGACCCCCAAGTGGTGCAGTTGATGATGTTGGACCTGCCTATGATATTGAGGGAGAGGACCCAGAAGTTGATTGTGGAGGCAGTCAAGGAGTATGGAGAGATCATGGACATTGGGTTCAGGGTCTGAGAGGGTACTGAGCTCCAGACTGGTGATGTGGATGTCTGGATGTGGCTAGCTGGAAAGGAGAACATGGGGAAGACAAGGAACTGGCCAGCTACTCTTAAGTAGGGAATGGTGAAGTACAAGGTCTTGTGGGTGAAAGGAACACTTGAGGAGGAAGAGGAGGATTTGCTGGAAGCTCTTGAGGATCTGACAGGAGTGGTCAAGAGGAGAAGATTGGCTTAGAAAGAGTATAAAGTTAAGATGGTGGTGGAAATGGTAGATGGAAAGAGGGTAAGGATAGACTGGGTGACCTGGGAGAAGATGCAGGGGAGGCAAATCCAGAAGGAGCTACTAGAGAAGTTGGAAGATAGTGGGGCAGGCAGCAGTACAGGGGAAGGTAGTACAGGATTGCAAGAAAGTGCCTGGGCTGGAGAGCACAGGATGGCCCAAGGTGGGGCCTAGAGTGGATCAAGTGAGATGGGTCAGGAGGGCATGATGGTAGATGTAGAAATGAGTGAGGAAGTCTACCCTTAGTATGGTGTCCCAAGTGGGGTCAGGGGTGAGGAGGAACTTCTGGATATGCCAGAGGAGGAATGGAATGAGTCAGTGAGGAGGAGCACTTTGGTAGACCCAGAGGTTAGGGTTGAAAGAGTCACCCAGGGGGTTGTAGAGACAGTGGATGACACATCTCTTTCCAGTACCATTCACCTTTGGAGAGCACTTACAACATCATTTTTAGAGAAAAGAGACTAACAACATGGTGACCGACAGGCAACCTGAGGTGCGTACTGAGCAGGGTGGCCTAAGTGCTTTTGACTGGCAGCAGGTGGGGAGAGGTCCAGGCCTGGGGGGGGGTATGAGGGGGCTGCTGGCCAGTAGATGTGGAAGGGGTGGAGGAGGTGGCGGAGGCTCAGGATCTGAGAGGGTGAGCTTCGTGGAGATGGTGAAGGGGAGACAGCAGGCATCAGGGCTGGAGGGCTGGCTGAGGAAGGGCAAGGAGGACAAGAAGGTGATGGTACAGGGGGGAATGGCTCTTGGAAGGGGGGGCAGTAGAGCTGGGGGAGTAGTGGCTGGGGGGAGTGTGACTGCTGATAGTGAGGGGACTGTCAATCTAGAAAAAAATCCAGATGTGATGGCTGATGGTGAGGCTGAGCGGCTGAGGCTTAGAAGACAAGGAGACTTGGCAGATGGTGTGACAGGTCTGGCAGTGGCCCCGTTACTCAAAAAATCAATCTCGGCATTTGCAGTTATACTGTGCTTCCGGGGCCTAGTGGTGACAGCGAAAATGGTACTGGGGCTGATCACTAAGCAGGTGGCAGGAGCTGTATCCATGAAGTTTTTGAAGGGGCTGGAGGGAGTAGAGGTGGGTTTTGAGGAGGTGGCACCATTGGAGGAGGCACTGAAGGTTGGATTGGTGGTTGGCAAGGTGTGTGTTCTGATGGCATATTGTCTGAAGTGGGATCCCAGGGTGGTCCAACTGCTGGTGAAAGGAGTGCTGATAGTGATGGCAATGGAGACAAGAAAGAGGGTTGAGGACTTCATAGCGGAATACAGAGAGGTGGTGGATATCGGATTCAGGGTCTGGGAAGGGACCTCGCTCAGGACTGGTGATGTGGATGTGAGAATTCGGCTGGCTGAGAAGAAAGCTACTGGGAAGGTGAGGGACTGGCCTTTGGCAATGGTCTGGAGAGCAATTTTGTGTAAGGTGACGAGGGTAAAGGGAAGTGAGGAGGAGGAGGAGGATTTATTAGAAGCACTAGAAGAGTTGGATGGTACTGTAGAGAGGTGAGTGAAGGCATGGGTGGCCCTCATGGAGTCGACACACTTGGAGGATGGAAAGCGGATTCGAGTAACCAAGGAGTAGTGAGAAAGAACTCAGGGGTGGAAGAGACAGAAAGAGCTGCTGGCCAAACTGGATAACAGACCCTTGGGGAATGCAAGCAAGGTGAAAGGCACTGGGGGAGCTGAAGCAAGTGTCTGGGCTGGTGAGGGGGAGGGGAAGGACAAGAAAGAGGCAGGAGAGGACAAGGAGAAGACTAGTAAGGATCCATATGCTGATGGCACACTAGAGGTTTGGGAGAAGGACTGGGAGGGCTCCCCTACCCCTATCCCTTTTATCAGGTGTGGCCTGGCTGCCTGAAACAGAGTGGTAGAAGATGTGCCAATGCGAGGGGCCCAGAGGGTGCAATTCAGAGTTCTGGAGGTGGTGTATGGAGGACCAGTGGTAGTGGCTAGTGAGGAGGAACTGGTGGATGTCCCAGAGGTATGGGATGAGTCTGCAAGTGCTGGAGCTGACACCACCATGTTAGAGGGAGGGAGGCCAGTGACTCTGGGGGGGAAGGAGGTGGGGAACCTACTTTGGATGTGTCAGATGATGAACAACCTGGTGGCAGAAGAGTTGGGGGAGGTGGACTTGCGAGTGATAAGTGATGAACACTGGGCAGGGATACTGCAGGGGGATGGAGTAATGAAGGCATTGAAGGTGGAAATTCTTGCAGTGTACCTTGAGGAGGAAGGGTATGAGGTAGATAAGGAGAGGGAGGCAGAGATGGTAGTCGTTGCTGGAGAGAGGGCTGAATACTGCTGAAACAAGCATCATAGACTACAGCTCTGGCAGGAGGCATGCATAGAATACTGAGAAGAGTTCGAGGAGAAGGCAGATGGAGAGATGAATGAACTGCTGACTGGATTGGAGGCTCAGAGGGCAGAAGAGGAAGAGGTGGCTGCGGAACATAATCTGGACATGGTGCAGGAGGAGATGAGCATGGAGCAGTAGAGATCGATTGCTAATATAACATATTCCATTATGAACAGTACAACCAACATTTTTCTTTAAATATGAATGGGTTATGGGGTGCTGCTCGATGTAGGAACATTTTTACTTAGATGAAGAGATTGGAGGCTGATCTCTTCCTCTTGCAGGATGTTAGGTGTGAGGATGACTCTGATATGATAGAGTGGACGAAGGAATGGGGAGGTATGGCAATTTGGAAGGGCAAGGTTGGGATTTTGGTTCGGAAAGGCAGAGGGGAGATACAGGATGTAAGGAGCTGGGGGGAGAGACTGGTCTGGGGTGAGTGGATTCGTGCAGCCTGGGAGCCAGTTACAGTTGGCTCCTGCTACTGTCCTGCAGTATGGGGTGAGCAGGTAGAGTGGGTGAAAGGTTTACAGGAGAGTGGGAGCCTTGTAGAGGCAGGGGTGGATGTGCTTGGGGGAGATTTCAATATGGTTTGGGACATACTATTGGATAGAACAGATGGAGGACGAGGGGCTGAGAGCAGGAGTGGAGGACTGGTGGCTTGGGAGGAGGTCAAAAGACTAAGTATACTGGTAGACACTGGTAGGGAGTGCTGGGGGAATAGGAGGGTTTATATGCATTGGGCAGGGGGTCTGGGGACAAGAATCGATTAGATTCTGACTGCCAGCTGTTGGGGCCTAGATGTTTGGAAGTCACTGGAGGTGGAATGGTGTCTATGGTCAGATCACTGGGGGCTTTTGGGACAGGGGTGCTTTGGGGGAAGTGGGGATGGGCCTGGACATTGGTGCCTCAATTCCTCTTTGTTAGATGACAAGACCCGGTGGGATGAGAGGGCTAAGGACATTTAGCTGAGAGTGGAGAACTGGCAGCAGGAAGGTGCCTCAGTTGGGGTTTGGTAGATAAGGATGAAGGAGATGGCCAAGATTTACTGGAGTGAGGCTGACAAGGAGGCAGGGAAGCAGAGGAGGCATAGAGTACATTGGGCTTCTACTAGATTGACTAGGCTCTTGGAGGAGTGGGCGAGGTTGAGGATATTGGAGGGAGAAGAAGATTAGAGAGTAATGAGAGCAAAAACGAAGATTGGGGAACTACAACAGGTGCTGCAGGAAGAGGAAGAGGCAAGGGTACAGAGCTTGGCAGCACAGCTCCGCTGGTAGGATCTGGAGGAGGGGGAGAGGCCTTCCAAGTTTCTTACAAGGGCTCTCAGAGCAAGGCGGGTACAGCAATGGTGGGAAGAGGTATTGGACTCAGATGGTATACTGGTGCATAGTGTACAGGATATTTTTGGATCACTGAAGGAGAGATGGAGTGGATTGTAGAGTGAGGAGGAGGGTGGGGCAAATGCCGCGACTATTGACCAAACATTGGAGGATTGGCACCCACTACAAGTTGAGGGGCTAGGTGACCTGGTGATGTCTGTACAGGAAATTGAGATCCACCAGGTTCTTGCCATGATGATGCCAGGTACAGCACCTGGAGAGGATGGTCTGTCCTGGGACTTTTGGAAGTAAATGGTTGAAGTCCCAGAGATAGTGGGAGAGATGACAGTATTGTGCGACTTCATTCTACAGATCAGAAGGTGGGTGGGGGAGCAGGACCTTGGGCTGGTGACACTGCTTTATAAAAACAAAGGAAGGTGGGAGGATTGGAAGAACTGGTGACCGATAATGTTACTAGATATGGACAGAAAGTTGGTGACTAAGGTGGTGGTGGCAAGACTACAGAAGGTAGCACAGCAAGTCATGGGTATTGAGCAGAGGGGATTTGTAGGTGGTCGGCTCATCAGGGATAGCACTGCTTGAGTATATAGAGTTATCGAAGAGACAAGGGCCTGCAGACTGGATGGGTATCTAGTCTTTTGGACCAGGAGAAGGCTTACGACTGGGTGCGAAGAGTCTGGCTGGCAAAAGTTTTGGATAGAATGGGGGTTCTGATCCAATTCCGGTCAATAATGGTCAGCCTACTGGAAGGGAGTAGGGTGGTGCTTATGTGTAATGGTCATAGAGGGGTAGCATTCCCCTTGGGTAGGGGGGTGCCCCAGGGGGACCCATTGTCCTCCATTTTGTATGCTCTTTCCCTGGAACCCCTTATGGATAGAATTAGGCAGAGGATAGAAGGACTCTCTGTCTTTGGCATAGGATGGAAAGTTGGGGCCTTTGCAGACAATATGGTGGTTGGTTTGGGCTCGATTGCTGATGTTGAAGAGCTCAAGAAGACTGTAGAGTGGTATGAGGAGAACTCTGGAGTGAAGCTGAATTGGCATAAGTGTGAAACAATGGTGCTCGGCAATGGTCTGGTGGGAGGGGAGGTTATAGAAACAATTGTCCCTACAGGTGAAGCAGTGCGGTACTTGGGTATCTATTTGTCAGTCTATGGGTCAGTTCTGCTCAGGCTTTGGTGGGAGCAGAGGATTGGAATCTGGGAGGAGGCCCTGTGGAGCTGGGGGGGAAGACAATTTTCTCTGGCAGGACGGGTTTCGATTTTGAATGTCTACTGGCTGCCGAAGTTGTGGTACCTGGTATATCATCTGGACTTCCTGGCCTGGGTAGTGAAGAGATTGGTGAAGTCAGTGAAGGGATGGATTTGGGCTGGAGGCTGAGTCAGATTGGTTGGGAGACCTTGTCCCTACTAGTGGCGAGAGGTGGTCTTGGGCTGGTTGACTTTCCAAAATGGTTACACTGCTTGCAAGTATGGTGGCTAAAGAGGGCAGTAGAATTGAGAGGAGGTGGTTGGGTCCCTCTGCTACAGAAGATCTGGGAGAGATAGTTATCACCAAGGGGCTCGACTGGCAATCTCCTCTTATTGGTTGGACTTCAGAGTACTAAGCAACTACAATATAAAGGATTTTGGTGGGGAATAGCAGAAGGGGCACACCGCATTGGAATTCATTGGCAGGGGAATGAAGGGGAGGAGAATTGGGACCCAGCAATATGGAGATGGGATCATTTACTACTGGGTGGCACTCCTTTAATTGAGTTCGACATTGGTGATGGAATGGAATGCCAAAGGGGACCAGGCCAGGATCTGTGGCCTAGCAGTTGGCAAGAAGTCAGAATTGGTGAAGAGTGGGACTGACATGGTGTTTGGACCTGGAGTGCCGCAGTGAGAAAGTGGATGCCACCAAAGTACTGGGTGCTCTGGTAGCGCATGCTGCAGAGGAATGTTATGCTCAACTTTCACTCAGGGCACCTTATTGTAGGAGGCTGCTTTGACTGTGAGGAGTGCCATAATGTAGGGCAGGAGGGGGGTTATGTACAGATGCCTGAACATTGGCTAGGAGAGTGTGAGGTGTTGGGGGATTTTTGGTGGGCAATTGGGGAGCACTTGGGGGTACAGCATAGGAGAGATAAAGTACGGGAGAGGTGGGAGGACTTGAGGAATAGATTGGTAGGGGGGATAGGGAAGGAGTGGATTACTTTGGGCTGGGCATTGGCTATCTGGGTAGGGCTGGCCAGTCACTGGCTATTTGTTTTTGAGGATGGGAGCTGACAGGGCTTGGGGGACCAGTTGATGTGGTGGCACAGGCTTATGGAAGACACCTTAATGGGCTGGTGGCTTGGTTGGGGGCTGCAGGGTGGTCAGAGGTGCTGCTTAGTGGAGAAAATTTGTAGACAGAGTGGGGGGAGAGTTGGTATAGTTGGTAAGAGGGTGATCTTTATTCATGAGGAGGGGGGGAGGA
>RBNI01001167.1:0-23958 GCA_003990745.1 Jimgerdemannia flammicorona | reverse complement strand
TTTTTTTCTACCTATATCTCAATACAGCTTAATTTTCTGTAGCTTGTCGTTTAGATTTTTTTTTTTCCTTCAACATTGTGACATCGTCCGATGGAAACATTTGAATAGTCTGAAAAAAACTATTGAAATTTGGAGATGTGCAGACTGTAATGTAGATTACGTGAATTTACACGATTGCGAGTTAATGTGTGATACATTTAAACGTAAAACTGATTTTCACCTGACTGTGACCTTTTTCGAGTGCCAAGACTTCTCTGGGTCCCACAAAACTACCCGAATTGTCAAGTCCTCATAAAACACGCTGGCTGCAAAACGGAAAGGGTCTTATGGCATCATCTTTCCCAGGGATTGCTGGCGTCTCATCCCCCGATCGCTCGAAGGCGCCTAGTCGCGCGCATTTACGGCTGTTGGGCGAGGGGTATGTCAGCTGAGATTAATTAAGCAGTGACATGATCTTCTGTTGTGCGGGGCGCGGATTCGGCGTCCGGATATAATCTCAAGATGGCATCCAAGGCTTCGGTTCTATAGTGTTGGAGGAAATAATCTTCATAGGCGACGGGCCGGCGATCCACGCAAACTCCCACATGGCTCGCTTTAGCGTTTACCCGCGATCTGGAACCTTACAAATCTGTCACATTAGAGCTTCCACGTAGAACTTCCATTGTCCCTGTCTATCCCTGCCAACATTTTCCTTTTCAGACCAAATTTTTTTGGGTGAGTCGTCATAATGATGGAGTGGGGGATAACGGACATAGCGCAGATGGTATCGTGGATGCGGAACCTAGATCTTGCGCATTTGACATCTCAAGTCCTTCTATGGGTTCTTCGATTTCCATGCGGCGTTTCCATGGGTTCGATGGGTTGCGAAAACCGTTTATCCGGGGAGGGACTAAAGTTTTTCTGAGGACGGCAACTCCGGTCTGTGTGGTGTGGGCTTACTGGGGAGATTCTTTTCCCACTATGTCATATCCGGTTCTCTGGGAACGAGGTACCGATATGATGTGTGACTCGTCTCCCTGGTCACTATTCCAGTTCCGGCAAACGCGCTTTGTTCATTCATGGGCCAATATATCTCATCCTCCTAAACTCGGTGTCCTCTCTTGAACTCCCAAAATGGTCGCCCTTTCGGCAAAGTCGCTGCTATCCCATGCCCAATACTTGCTGCTCGCATTCTTCTTTCTGGTTGACCTCTACCTCATCCCCTCCCCGCCCTTCCCCATCCGCCTCCTCGTCGCCCCACTCATCCCCCTCGCCTGTTACACTCCCTATGTCAAACGCTTCTTTGTGCCCTTCCTGCCCATTCTTACCTGGCTGCTGACCTTCTACGCCTGCAAGTTTGTCCCGATTTCCATACGCCCGCCCTATATCTTCGTCAGCCTCCTCCCGACCCTCGAGCGCATCCTTTACGGCGCCAACCTTTCCGAGCTACTCTCTCGCTCCCCGAATGCTGTCCTCGACGTCCTCGCATGGCTGCCATATGGCGTCATCCACTTCTGCTTGCCTTTTGTCTTTTCGGCTTCCCTCTTTTGGTTCGCACCGCCGGGCACCCTGCCCGTCTTCGGACGCGCTTTTGGATACATGAACTTGGCCGGTGTGTTGACTCAGATGGCGTTTCCCACAGCACCACCATGTGAGTTTTGTAATTCAATTGATTATGTTTACTTTCCATAGCTTGTTTGTTTGCATTGTGATTGAAATATTTGGATGCTGCAGCAAAATTATGCCCTCGACATTGGATGGAGCCTTAAAAAAAAAACATATCAATTCAATCATTTCATCACAATCACTAACAATCTTATCATCAATCTAATCAACCCCTGCTTTCCAGGGTACGAGCTCCTCCACGGCAACTCCCCCGCTAACTACAGCATGTCCGGCTCCCCGGGCGGCCTTGCGCGGATCGATCAGCTGATGGGCACGCACACCTACACCTCGACCTTCAGCGCCTCTCCTGTGGTCTTCGGTGCCTTCCCGTCGCTCCACTCGGGCTGCGCAACTATCCAGGCTGCATTCCTCGTCCACGTCTGGCCCAGCGCGCTGCCGTTCGCCTGTACGTACGTGCTGTGGATTTGGTGGAGTACCATGTACCTCACGCATCATTACATGATCGACTTGGTCGGGGGCAGCATGTACGCGTTCGCGGCGTACTTTTCCGCGCGCAGGTGGATGCCTAGAACGGAGCGCGGGCGGCGCACGAGGTGGGAGTACCTTGGTGTGCCGAGGGTGACGGTCGCGGAGGTGCTGAGGAGTTTGGAGACGGCGTGCGAATGGGTGATGTTGGAGAGGAGGCTGGTGAAACTGGCCGAGGAGGTGGACAATGATGCGTTGGTAAGGATGATTTCAAAGTTAGGACAGGCGAGATTTGATGGACGAGATGTACTCGGTGAGGATTCAGACGAGGAGTTAGTGGACTTGTCGATAGTGGTAATTCCACCCAGTGACGATGGTGAGGATGATATAGACGACTTCGATCGGTCATTGGATGTGCGAGAGAAACTTTAAGAAACTAATTGTGATTATCATGGGCCTCACATTATACCGCCCAAAAAGACATTTTTCACATTTTGTAATTATTCCATTCTACCGTTTATTCCTTTATCCATTCACATGAGTATACTTATAAGCACAAAACGTAGACCAGTCCATTCCCGCAGCGTACTATCATAGGATTAAATCGATTCACACATCGTAATTAATTCGATTAATCATCACTTTTTGAATTGTGGATCGTAGATTATTCGCGTTTGTCGCTGGATCACCCTTTCTCGATACATTCTTCGCATCATTCTCCATGACCCCAGATAGTATAATTTCTTTATTGCTACATGCCAATTCAGCCGCTCACATTCAAATTGACACGTTTTTTGGTGTTTGTGCTCGCGCTTTTACATATTAAAAATGATATAGCCTTCCGTCTACACGTTTCAATATTCGTATGGCCAGACCACTTCATATGGGTAACAGCTCGCAAAACCATCTCACTTAATCCATGGCTCAACCTCGTTTCCCGCGGATATCATTCTTTTTGAAAAACCCCACTCCTCCCCCCCCCTCCCAAAAAAAAAAAATTATAAAATTCCAAACCGCTCAAAACCCAATCTATTAAAGCGTTGTCCACGCTTGATGCCCACAGAACCTTCCCCTCCCTACGCAACCTTGAGCGTCTTGCCCAGGAACCGTTGCGCGTAGATGACCAGCCCCACACTGAGCGCCGTCCACACAATTCCAACGACGAGCTCGACGATCTGAAAATTCCGCGCAATGACCACGAAGACGCGGAGGCCCGACTGGTCCCAGCTGTGGATGGGTCGAGAGATCGAATATTGGAATTGAGATGCGGGGATTATTGAAGCCAAAGCCAGGTGAACGGTGATCGGTGAATGGAATGTCGATAAAATCATGGCAGTGATAAACGTAAAGGAGAAAAATGCCAAAATTCGTTGACCAACTACCAAGGAGACAACTTACACGCTCTCTGCCCAAGTCCCTTTGGTGGGATCAACGACGCTGAACGTCCCATCCAGGTTCATCTGCAGCCCCGTACCGTAGGCGTCGTGGTACCTCGTCAGCGTGGTGACGCACTGTTGCGTGATGCAGTGTTCACCGGGCTAGAAGGGTCAAATGATAAGTGAAGATGACGAAATATAACAAAGAAGGTGGAAAGGGTCAAGAAGGGAGAAAGAAAGCATCCATCTACGTGCAGCGTTCGAATATCTTCAACACATCCCACACACAAGGTCTATACTCACGTCACAATCTCTGATATTCGCGCATTTCCCACCTCGGTGTGACGCCGTGAGGTTCCCCAGGATGTTGAACATGAGCAACGGGATTAAACCCGGGTTCCCATAGCTGTAGACCGACGTGTAGTGCGTGATGCGGCCGGCGTTGGAGACTGCGGATGCGGGAGAAAAAGGATGGCCGACGCGTGAGTCAAACGACTAGGATCATGGCCACGCCATGATATCACCTCGAATCACTTTTTTTAAAAAAAAAAAAAAAGATGGGGATGATGAAAAATAAAATAAAATAAACCCACTGTTATAAAACTGCGTCACGTAAGGGCACGAGTAGTTGGTTGTCAGACATCCGAGCAGCATCCCGACGAGCGTGCAATTGGCCCCCACGCTCACGGGCGACACAGAGGTGAGTCCCTGAGCCTGTAGCCACACAGCGCGCGCGGTGGCGTTTGCCGCGGCGCAGATGGCAGCGGTGGCCGCCGTGGGGTCGAAGGCGTCGTCGAGGTCGCTATTATAATAGCTGGTGGAGTGTGCGCAGATGTGGTTAAAACCAGGCCCCCGAAAAATTAAATGATATTTGAACCAGGAACAATGAAATGTAAGCCAATCAATTCCCGGGGTAAAATCGGTACTCACTTGCCCAGCTGCTTTTGGAAATCGCTAATCACCACGGCCGGGATGCTCCTCTTTTTCTGCAGGAACGCCTGCACCGTCGACGGTGGTAGCTTCCTGTCCACACCATCCGCAGCCGCCGCCTGAATGGCATATTGCTGACCGCCGGAGACGTTAACGAGCAATTGCAAAAGCCTGTTGTTGCCCGGCAAGGTGGTGTCGTCGAAGTGAGCGAAGAAGCTGGGCTGCGGAGAGGAGGGCGCGGATGACTGAGCGACAGAGTTGAGCTCCCAGACGGACTCGATGGCGTCGAAGTTGATGCGAGTGAAGTCGAGGTCACGCAGGCACGGGTAGCTGCACGCGGGCGCGGTGTAGGGGCAATAATTGCCAGTGGTGTTGGCGCAGGTCGGGTTCTGGTAGACGTCGCTGACGAAGCGCTGGGAGCCCGCGTGACCCCAGGCCTCCGCGGTGAAGAGGGTGTAGATGATGTGTTTGGGGAAAGTGGTGAGGGCGACGGGGGACTGTTGTGTGTATAAACGAATGATGATGAGATTAGTCGATATGTAAAAGGGAGATTTCGATATGTTGTGGCCTTCGTAAGGAAATCTCATCCAACCAACCTTGCTCAGCGCATCAGCGACGGCAATCAACGCAATCATCCCGGACACGTCGTTCTCGATCCCCAGCGTCAGGTCGTGAAAGAAGGACCGACTGTCCATCGCCGCGGACACAATAATCACGGGTTTGCCATCGCCGTGAGCCAAAGATGCAGACGGAGTCGAATAAACTGAGAGACCTCCAACAGGGCTGCACCATCCTGCAATGACGACATCGCATGAGAACATGCTTGTATCTGAGACGGTGAAATAGGACGAAGCGTAGCATGCGTACCTCGCCTAAGACATGTTGCGGTATCCACCGCACCAAACATGAACGCATTGAACTCGACGGCGTTGAGAGGGTAATTCGTATAGCTTTGATTTGTGTTGGAATTGGCCGCCTGAGTGTGGCAGAATTTCGTGGTTGGTGGAAAGCGATTGAGATCATCATTCAAATGCGACATTTGGTCCATATCTGCAGATGGTCATAACGCATTCAAAATGACGGGCAGACATACCATCGCAATCGTATTGTACATATCGAGCGAGAGCTGGTCGATCGGGTTCAACGCGTAGATAGGGAAATTGAAGTTGTCGTAAATCAAGCCAGTGCCCTGCGGGAAAGAACGAAGGACATGAGAAAACGGAGCCATCTCCATCGAGTATTCCATTTTGTGCGATAGAGCGCTAACCTGCGGATTCCAGATGTATGGATGCGAATCGTTCGCGTACAGGCCGAACTCGCAGTTTGGGCATGTAGAGTCCGGCGATGAGCTCGGCGGCCGTGAGAACGTGCCCGAGGTGGTGTTAACGATGGCGATGACGCCGCCGATCTTCTGCGAGGATTCGAGGGCGCGGAGATTGTCCCTAGAATTTCGACGGTGGTGGGTGTCGTCGATTTAATTTGATCCGACGAAGTATGCCGTGAGGCATATGGAAACCCATTGTAGACACACCTGGTCATCAAGCCATAGTACATAATCACGGCATATTTCTCCCCCGATATACCGCCGCTCGAGACGAAGCTATCCAAGTCCGTCTGCGACTGGACCGTGTACAGAATTCCGGTCGCGCTGCTAAGAGCTGCGAGCGCACGGACAGATCAGGTTAAGGTCGAGTGGAGGTTGGCGACGGAGGCTTACATTGGCATCCGATTGTGCCTGTGGCATTCAACAGACGCACACATGGCCAGGTGCTCAGGTCTTTGTAGATGTAAGGATAGAGTGTTGTTGCGATATCCTGTGCATTTACTTCGGGGAGAGGGAGAGATGAGATGGGAATCGGAGGGAAGGATGGGACAGGAGGTGGACGGCAGTATACCTGTTGATGAGATGAATGCGGCGAGTATGAACAGAGCAAATATCCTCATTGTCGGAATGATTGAGAAAGAGCAGTCGTGTGGCACGCGCGTCTCAAAAAGATAAATACTCACCGCACCGTCACATTCCCTCGATTGGACGACGCGTGTCTTTCTTCCTCTCATCGACATGTCTCTCCTTCGCCGCTCCTTATCCCGAGTAAGCTTCCCGCAAAATCTCCTCGCTCTCCCACCGCCAACACCCCCTCATTAACCGTTATCTTGCTCAAATCAGGCATTCTCCACATCTGTCGCTACGCGCTCCAACGGTATAAAATTCCGTTCTGCCCTCGCATTTTCCCCAAAAATTTCACATCACCCCAAACTGCATTCAACATTATCTATTGATTATCCTTCTGAAGTCAACAAGGCCATTCTTGTTGGCAACGTTGGCTCGGACTGTGAAGTCAAGCAAATCTCCGAAGAAAAAACCGTTACCACCTACTCGCTCGCCACGTCCGAAATGAGAAAGGACAAAGAAGGTGGGCATTGATCATTGGAATTTCGGAGAAAAGGAACGATGGAGGGATGGAAGTGTTGCGCTGCGCTTGTGAATATGTTTCTGTAGTTTCTGAGCTTATTCGCGATGATCCTGTTCTCATCCGAATCTCTCGTCCCTCGCAGGCAACACAATAAAGCAAACCCAGTGGCACAGGATTGTTGGCTGGAACATACGGCCGCATACCACTGATAAGATCAAGAAGGGGTAGGTTTATTTTTTAAAGGAACCTCAACGCATGATGTCTCGAGTTTTGAAGGAGATGCAGTTTCGAAGGAGATGCAGGATCCTGGTACGATGACGCCGAAGGACAAGGCGATGGAGGAAGGATATCGGCAGCGCTGAGTGACTCTGGCTCGGCGTAAGGGAGAACGATGTGCACATCCTAATCCTGATCATCTGCGCGTTCCATCCTGACCGCCATTTTCCCACAGCGCACTCGTCTATCTCGAGGGCCAGATCATGTACAGCGAGTACGTCGACAAGGCGGGTAACACGAGGAACAAGACTGAGGTCCATCAACGTTCGTATACTCTATTTCTTAATGATTTGAAATCCGTCTTGCGTGCCACATTCGTACTCGGACATTTTCACCCATTCTCACCCATTCTTTCCTCCCTTCCCAGATCGCGTCGTGGTACTGAAACCCGCCTCGATACACGACGAAGAAAGCAGCCATTCGGAGTAGGCTGACATCGTCGTCTGCGGCAGGATCCTGGGGTTCAAAGTGTTCATATATCCTGTCGGGGAAGTTTGCGTGCATACGGCCGGGCTGAGTACACTACATAGTTAATATAAATGCAGGTTGTCAACGTGTCTGTTTGGCGGAAATTGTTGATCGTGTGCAGAAATCAGAGTAAGATTGTCATCGTTGATTACATTCAGCGTGGTATGCTGGGACGATGCGCTATGGATTCTGGGGTGTTTGATGTCTTTATGAAAAATTATGCCAAATTTAGCAAAACTGCACATGTGCCATCGGATTCAGATTACAATTGTTGTGGACGATCGTCGTGTAAAGTTTTTGAAGAGAATATGGTAGCGAAGATCTTAGCATGTCAAGAGACCTGCACGCCACTTCGTTCCTACCTACATCAAGGTCAGGTTCTCTCTACCGGCCCTATTTCTTCCTGCACCTCCACCTTATTGTACGCCAGCAGGTTCCCCGACCCTTCCAGCGGCCCGTTGACCACACCACCAGTCGCGACCCCCAACACGATCTGTTTCATCATCGCTGGCGCCAGGTCGCCCAGCGCGCCGATCACGAGCGCGATGATCCCGGTTACGTGGGGGGAGGACATGGACGTGCCGCGGAGGACCTTAGTCGCGGTTAGGGAGCCGATCCAGCACGAGGGAATCCTTTCGCCTGTTGGTGTGGCGGTAAAGATTGGGGATGGAATGGTTGCGGGTAATATGGTAACAGTTGATTTGGGTTGTAAGTAGGTGCATAAAAGATTGGACGTTCAGAAGTCTCATCCACATGCGAAATATTGACCTGGCGCGAAAATGTCGACGCAAGGACCCAAAGCTGTGAAGAGGGAAATGTGATCCTCAAGGTTCGTGCTACCGGTCGTGATAGCTTCGCAATGTAGATACCATTTTTTTGGGGGGGGGGATCAGCATGAGTCAGCTGGACTTTAACCTTGCGATTGTAAATACCATAATCCGAGCCAAATTTCTTTTACAAGAACCCATACACATTGCCATGACGAAGGCATCCGTAACACACCTTCTCTCACTGCTGTTGGTGTTTTGAGGCATGCATTCGCCCCGTAAAAATTTCCCGCAGCGATTACCACGTGCACGCCAATCCCAATGATGGCCTTTACAGCGTCATTCACGGGCGAGGAGAAGCGGCCGCCTAGGCTGAGGCTATCGTTATGCATTGAGTCGAATTAGGCAATATCGGCACGGCAATTTGTATAGGCGCAGGAGACAAGAGGCAGAAAGGGTGAGTGACATTATAGCCCCTCAGGACGAATGTCGATGCCTTACTTGGCAACCACCCCACGCGCCGCCCTATTCTCCTTCCGGCTTTTGGCCACATCCTGAGAGACCCATGAAAGTCCTTGCAGCACCGAACTCCATTTGCCACTCTTGTTCTTGCCCAAAATTTTGACGGCGATGAGGTTGGCCTCCTTGGCCACACCGTAGGTGTTGCCACCGATAATGCCTACGATGATAACTTTGCACATGTGAGGTAGGAATGAATCTGGAAATGACTAACTTAATTCAATCACATCCCTACCTGCAACGTGCGTTCCATGTCCTAGTTCATCAATGTCGGGAAGCGAATTGTCCACACCCTCGGTTGCGTTCGCGGGTGGTATCACCGTGGCACCCCACCTGGCTCGCGAGGCTGTAAAGGGACTGATTTCCTCGCTGCTTTCGTGATTGGCCGTGGTGCCTCGAGAAAGGCCAAACTTGAGGAATTCGGTGTGGTTCAGGTTGATACCACTTGTGATGTTTGCGGTGGTAAGCAAATAAATAGAACGGTGTTGATTGTGTTGTCCCGCGAACGACCATATGTCGCATGAATTGATCAAGAGGAACAGAGACATGCCAAAAACGCACCTGTCTAACACATACACATCTACTCCTCTTCCGGCCGATTTCGGCAGTGTGTAGAACTCAGATAGGGGAAGGTATCTTTGCGCGATGCGAACAAGATTCTGCGGGCGGACGGATTGTGAGTGGCATTGTTGTTTGCAGGGCAGAGATAATGACGACACTACCAATATCAAAACTTACCCATGATGCACCGCTTTGCATTTCATAGTCATCGTCATTTTTTCTTCGTTTCCAATGCGCATTCCCTGTTGCCTTATCCATTTCGGTATCCTCCTCAAAGTGAACCGTAAATTCCCCATCCTCCCACACCTCGACCACATCCGGCCTCTTCTTGAGCATCTCGATTTGATCTCCAGTCAAGGCGGTGCTGTAGGCGCGAAAGTCATCACCGATGGCGTAGTGATGATCTTCGGACGAGAGGGAGAAGGAATCATCGTCTACCAGCCACTGGAGATGGGGTTCATAGTAGCGTGGGTGGATTTGCACAATATGAGTTTCTGCTAGGGTGGCCTCGACGAAGGATTGATAAGAGGAGAGCAGGATCAAGAAGAAGAGAAGATAAGGAAAGCGAAGCCATGGGGGGCCCGAGAGAGAGACCCCGCTTGTGTTGAACAATTTTTGAATGGAGGAAGAGGAAGGCATGATTGGATTCAATATTTTGTAGGAAGAAGACGTCAAGCTGGTTTTTGTCTTACTGAAAAACCCCATGTTTTATATTCTTATGAATATCTGCATCTGCAATGTCATAAGTGAACATAGATTTAATAATACATGCGTCGAAGAGCTTTATCACTTTCAATGTAGCAATATTCATTTGCCTTGCAAGTGTGAATGTGTAAAGGTTTCTTCAGTGGCCGTTTCTTCGGCACGGATATATTTCTTTCGTGATTTCGGGCGAAGCCGAATCTATCACGATCATCCGATGATATTCAATTCCGAAAGACAGTACGCATCAATTAAAGCCCGTCCTGCGCCAGTCGCGATTACCATCTCATATGACCCATGCTGCTCAATCTCCTTCCTCATTCTCGGCTTCACTTATCACATATCAGCCACGAACTCGGACATAACCTTCTCATTTCCTGCCTCAATCAGGGCCTCGATTTCATGGGCTTGGATTATAAGGGCCGTCAGCTTAGCGAGTCCGAGGGTGTCATGGTCCCTCGAACTTGGAAGTATAGCGACTGGATGTAGAGTACAGTCCGGCGAATCTATAAACCTCAATAAATTTTGGTGAACTTTGAAAAATATATTAAAAATACTAATTCTGTAGAATGATTCTCTGCTTGATTTTACTACAACTTGACAGAGTTAGAATCATTATTTATGTCTCTCTATGTATAAGGTTAAAAAAAAGAATTTTTATTATGTTGAGTCAAAATTTGGCACTAGTGCTCCCAAACGAATTGAATTAATTCAAATCGAATCAAATTGAATTGAAATTTTTATCCCAAATTCAAAATACAATAACTCATCCAAATTTAATATTCTTTAGTGTACTGGATTTGCCTTAATAAGTATCGAATTATATAAACCAATGATTTTAGTGACATAAGTATTATTTTACCCAATCATTGACAAGCACATGACTATTTTGATGACGTATCCATGACCCAGGATTTTGGCGGCAGCCACACTATTTAGTCGCGTGGTGTGGTTTATAGATTCGCCAGACTGTACACGTGAGAAAAGCCCCCAAAATTATCATCACGTGGCTGAAGCTTTCGACGCTTGTTCTCTTCAGGATGCTGCTACTTCGAACCCTGACAAACCACCCGCCACTTCACTTCCGCTACCTTCATCGTGCCGTTTCGAAATCAGGAGAGCCTCGCCTAATATATACCGCACCAAATGCCATCACCGTTCGCATACTGAAGGCGTTCTCGATCAGCACTTTGGGGGTACTCGGTCGCATATGCCTCGATTATGTTTGGATCGCTTGTTCTCGGCCATGTCATTATTTTGATCGCTGAATCCGTTTTCTAGGTGTCATTGACTTCATCTCCTGTGTTATGGTACTTATGGGAGTCCCCAGCTAGTACGTATCCACATGGGCAGAAAGACATACATTTGCTACGCAGCCGTGTTCGCCTCCATTCACATTTTCTCTCGACATTCGGCATTCTTTTGCGTAGTTCAGGCCACGGACATCGGTGGATATATGTTCCTTGGTGGTAAGCCTGATCCATTTCATTACCTCTCGCCACCTCTTCGATGTCCCGCCTGTTTCAATCGTAGCAATCGCTCCTTATGCAACATGATCTCAATCTCCAGAATCCATCATTCGCCACGTCATCTTACTCCATCTTGTTGCAGCCCTGGTCGCTAGCTCGTGCTCTACCGCTTTCCTGCAGTACTTTGTTTCTCCTTACATCACCCACCTGTACCTCCACACCGACACCTCGCCGGCCGCTCGCAGCGACATGCCACTTTCCACTACCACCCCACGCCCTACGGCTATCACGCCCAGCACGACCGTCACGCTCGAGACGCTTAATCTGCTCGCGCGGCCGGTGCACACGACATTGCAGCTGAGGGACCTCAGGCCAACCAGCAAGGATATGTTCCTCACATGGCGCGTGAAGCGTAAGGCCTTCGAGAAGGAGGGACAGGATCGGATCGGCCAGACGAGGTTCTGGTTGGATTATCGAGGCGGCGAGGGCGATCTCGAGACAGTGGAAAAGATGGTAAGGACAGTTAGAGAGGAAGGCAGCAGCAGGATTATCGGTGGAATGTAATTATGAAAATAAAAAGAGATTTTTATGTTCTTTGCTCGGTTTTCTGTAACTGTATTTTATCCAATATATATAAGAGCTTTCAACATTCAATCGTTTACAATAACAGATTCCTTCAATCCAAGGAACAGCAATCTTTTCATTTCCTATTCACATGTGATCTATGTACACGTACTCTCTACATTAGTCCTCGGAATACCGAGTTCGCAATACTATATGTCGTCCAACGCGCTCATTCTTCCGCTTCTTCGTCTTCGTCTTCGTCTTCGCCAAATACATCCTCGTATTCCTCCACCTCCTCAATCGGAAACTCTTGCTCAAATTCTCCTAAACCATTCAAAGGAATGAAATCCGAGCATCAGATAACAATGAACACCACTAAAGCAACACACACACACACACAAAGCCAGCTATACCATCGAAGTCCTTCGCCTGTTGTTGGGCGTGTTGTAGGTTACGCATGAGCTCTTCGACCTGGTTATAAAAGGATACCGCAGATTAAATTCGGGAAAGAAAATATCAAAAGGGAGCCACAACCAAAACGTAGCATTATAGATACCGCAATACCAGATCAACCTGCTCACCTTCCCAGAAACCCCATCCTTTTCCTTGCCTGCTTTTGCCGTAGTCCCGACCGTCTCTTCCAAGCCCGGGGCATTTTCCTCCTCTTCCTCGTTCTCTCCGGCATCCAAACCCTCCACGAGTTTGTGATAATCCTGTTCCTGGGGTACATGACCGTTGTGGAGCTCGGTGAACTTACGGCGGATGACGCGCCGGAGGCGGTGCACGATCGAGTGGTCGTACCAGCCGTCCTCTTTCTACGAAACGATAGAAAGAAAGGAAGTCAGAACCCAACGCAAGAATCTGGCATGAGAGAGAGATGATCCTAGTACCTGAGTCAAACCTGGACAGAAACTCACATTACATATCGGCCTCAAATAGTCCTTCGTCTCAATTAACGGCCGCAATTGCGGATCGGTGACATCGCACATCTGAAAAATGCCTGTATCGCGAGGCTTTGTCTTGCCATCGAACATGTGCGACAGGTCGGGCGGAAATCTGTTTAATACAACAGTTGTGAGCAACTAAAACCTTCAGGGAGAAGAACAGATGGTAAGAGAAACGAACCGTTTGACGGACGATTCCTCCTCGCTATCACCTTCCATCGCAGCCACCTCTTGCCCAATCAGTGGGTCGGGTCGCACGTGGGTCGTACGTTTCGCACGAGCAAAAGAACGCGGTTTGGCTGTGCTGCGGACGTCAAGAAGTTGGTAGCTAGGCCAGATGGGGTGAAAGGATCAATATGTGATCTTGAGATATATTGTACCTCTGAACAAGAACCTCACATACTACGGCATGACAGATGTGATGGCGACAACGAAAACGTGAGAATTCTACATACAACCGCAATTCGCGATCTTTCCTTGGGTCGACGCCGTACTTGATCCAGCAATCACGCCAGGCACCGCTCACCATCAGATAAGCCACCAGAGGGAGAAGCCTAGGCGAATGGAAATGTTAAGCACATAAACAAAAAGGGAAGAATGTAAACAAACATAATCTAGATGTCAGCAAGGATCACCATCTCACCTCTTAATGTGTGGCCGAGCTTCTGGAGGCAAGTTATTATGCAGCGCAAGCCTGGTCCAGATGGGCCGCCTCTCAAACAGCTGAGGATTGCGTCAAAGGCGAAAAGATACCTCAATCTTGAAGGTCATTAAAAACGCGTGACTGTCAGGTTTCATCACTACAATCACTCACGTCTTTGAAATGCTGTAGAATCGTGGGCAGTAAGCCCTCCCGAGGCTTCGATATATCTGTCGGCGGAGCGGTGGGGACATGTGTTCACATTCGTCAAGGAAAACCGAGGTGAAGGTGGGCAGAACCTTCAGATTCACTCTCACCGGAACACATAAGACTAAAGAAAGGATATCTTTTGTGTTGTGGTCGATGGACACTACCAAGAATTTCGCTCCTCTGCTACGGTTGATAAGCTTGATTACAGGGGGCTGTATTCGGGAAATTGAAAGAAAAGCGGCCCAAGGAGGTCACGGATAAATCAGAGAGTGATTGTGCAATCAGCCACTATTCAACTTGCATTAATGACTTGATCAGACTTTGAACCACGCACCTGCCCGTCGCCTCTCTGAATCTTGACTTTGACGACGGCGGTGTTCTGGCGATAGCTAGGAAGAGAGAGAGAGAGAGAGATAATGAAGCCTAAATAACGGTACTTTTTTTTTTAATTAACAATACTGTTCAAGTTGCAAAACGAACCTGTAGTTCATAGGGGTTTCGATCCTGGAGAACGAAGGAGGCGGAATGTTGCGTGGGTTATCGTGGTCCTCGTCGTCGTTGGAGAGACGGAAGGATGTAATAGTTTCGACTGGTGGACGACAGAGTGTAATGGCCCGAATAAGACATCCATGGTATCATGGGCGATAATCTAAAGAATGAAAGGAGCTAGGGACGTACTATCGCCAGTTTGCATGGCGCGGCGCAGTTTGGGAATTGAATCGGTAGGGTTAACGATGTATTGATAATCAGCCATTCCTATGAATCAGGAACGCGAATGGGGTTCATTAGTCAGTCATTGAATGAGGAATATTGCCGAACGCAAGGCGAAAATGTAGCAGAGGGCAAGGCCAGTAAAAATACTCCGAGAACACACCTCGAAACCTGCATGTCTTCGTAATGAGACCAATGATCTCGGCCTTAAAATTTCCAGAATCCTCCTCGTCTTCCTCTTCCATGTCCAAATCGTTCCCCGGTTGATCCACCTCCATGTTTGTCGTGTTCTTTTTCCGTCGCCGGGTCACCTTGAGTAGTAGGTTCGAGGTTGAGACAACGTCACCGCTAATGGGGTGCGAGAATGGGTCTCCCGGCCGGTAACTAAGCTCTAGAAGACCTCGATCTTCATTAATAGCCTTTCATCCAAAGTGCATTCGTGAGGATCCATATCTCAAGACCGATGGTGGGGTGAATTGATTGGACTGGTATGTTACCTTATTAAGAGCATGTTGGCCACCCAGGGTGCGCATGACCTTGTCAATGTTCTTGACATAGCCTGGGTACTCTATCACGAAGAACTGATTTGTTGGTAGTGGAAGGATGGCAGCCTGTTGATATTCTGCGGACATGGTGATGTGACGCGAAAGAAGTATGGAGCGCGCGTTGAGCAGGAAATTTCGCTGGTGGCTTGACTTGGGGTTGACGTCATCGAGATACTACACACTCGGTTGGTTAGTCCATTGACTGAGATGAGATATGCGTCAAAAAGTGAAGAACTTTACAAATTTTGAGTAGAAACTTCTGCGCGGATGGGAGGGACGGAGGACTGATACATAATTATCCACAATATGGAGATAGGCTCATAAGGAACCAAGCCACAAACGGTATAAAATTCCTTCGCCGAACTTTCTTCACCTTCCTCTCCCCACCTTGTATACTCACCTGCATAAGAATGTCAGCTCAATCCAACGTCGTCTTCGAGAAAGCCCTCGAGTTTTTCCTGCTCAACCTTCCCGCCCACTTCCATCCGCCGAACGTCAAGGTCGGCATTATTTGCGGCTCCGGGCTGGGAGGGATTGTGGATACTATCGATGTGGCGACAAAGGTGGAATTCCCATATGAGAAAATTCCGGGTTTCGCTGTGAGCACTGGTGAGTTTTGGGAAATCGGGTTGCTCTTTCAATGATGTGATTTGTAGGCCTCGGTCGTGCCGTTCAGAGCGGCATTCTGACTCGTTTGATGGAAAAAAAAAAAAAATTAATAATAATAGACAAAGTCGAAAAACCCCACCTAAAGCGTACTGCAATGCCCTGATCATATTCATTTGTTGATTCACACCTTCCCAGTCGTCGGTCACACCGGTAAACTCGTCTTTGGCCTCCTTGGCGAGCACCGGACTCCAACTGTGTGCATGGTGGGTCGTTTCCACTTTTACGAGGGTCATAACTTGTCGCAGGTGACGCTCCCTGTGCGGATTATGAAATTGCTTGGGGTGCAGAATCTGATTGGTAAGCAACCATCTTGTCTTTTGGGAATAAAATTCAGGAAAGTAGTTGAGGGTGGGGTAACGGGGCCATCGTTCTGATTGATTTATCTCATACTTCCACCAGTCACCAACGCCGCCGGCGGCCTTAACCCGGTTTTCAAGGTGGGGGATATTATGGTGATCAACGACCACATCTCCCTTCCTGGCCTCGCGGGCAATAGTCCCCTCGTTGGTCCCAATTTGGACAAGTTCGGTCCGCGCTTCCCACCGACTTCTGATGCATATACCTATAGCCTACGCAAACTCGCCTTCCGCGCGGCCCTGGCCACGGGCTTTCCGCGGGACTCGATCCGCGAGGGCGTCTACACCTTCGTCTCCGGACCCAGCTACGAGACGCGCGCCGAGGCCAGGTACTTGCGCTCCCTGGGCGGCGACGCCGTGGGCATGTCAACCGCGCCGGAGGTGGTGGTGGCGCGCCATTGCGGGATCAAGGTGCTGGGTTTGAGCCTTGTAACAAATGCGGTGGTGACGAAGAGGGGCAAGGACGCATTCAAGGAGGTTCTGAGGGAGGCTGGTGAGCATGTGGAGGATTTTGAGGAAGATACCGATACGATAGTGGCGAGCCATGAAGAGGTATTGGCGACGAGCGCGATGAGGGCCGAGCAGTTGCAGAGTTTGGTGAGGAAGGTGGTGGATCTGCTGGGGAATGAGTAGGGGAGGGCGTGAGTAGAGTGCTGGGGAGAATGACATCGCTTTTGAAGCGAAATTCACTTTCGCCATTGATCCTCATTATATTGGTCATCTTTTAATTGACGATACTATTTATCATCCTGGCGAATAAAATTCAACTGGCCCTTACAATATTGCTTTCTTTCGGAAAGGCTGTATTCTTTGCTTTCAAGTGGTGTGATTAATATATATGTGTTTTTATCTTTCTTATTTCAACCACCCCTTACAGATGCTTTGTCCTTAAATGAGAACCTCGACACCTCCCCGACTTCTGGTTGATATAATTGTCAACAGCATCCGTCAAGCTTTCCGCTTGATCCATGACGTCCAGCACACACAGTGAAACGCGCTTGAGCACCTGCGGCGGTCGATCCCGAAGCACTTGTCGACGAAACAAATGAGATTGCTTAGTCGAAGGAAGAATAACAGCCCATCCATGTCTCGCTTCCTTACATAGGCTGTGGTAAGCTTAGCCATTGATGGGGGTTGATTTTTTCCGTAGCTCATTCGCTTCTTTTAATTCCATGCTGCGTTTTTCTCATATTTAACTTCAGTGAGTTGTTCGGCTTCTACATTATGATCAGCAAAGAGCCCATACCAACTCATCCCATTCCTCCTCTTCTCGTTATATTGCCTTGATGCTATGTTCATTTACACACTTTTTCGCCATCCAACCCGGCCATACGAGCCATACATTGTGCAAGAGATGTAGCCAGAGGCTATGTTCATATATACACTTTTTCGTCATCCAACCCGGCCAACGAGCCATACACTGTGCAAGAAATGTTGCTGTCACTGAACCAGAGACTATGATTTTTTCGCAATCCAACCCGGCCATACGAGCCATACATTGTCCAAGAAACGTAGCTGTGAACTGAACAAGGGGATCTCGCCATTCCTGTCTCGTACGAGCACCGAAATAGCCATGCAAGCTTTCCAATGGCTGTAGTGAAGCTGTAATATCAGGCGTTTCAAACAAATGTGAATTAAAATGTCCCAGTCACTCGAAAGATAACAATAAAATACTTACTATATTCTGCACCGACTATTCTTTGCAATTGAGTATGATTCGCTCTCCACATATACTCGATACATCCAAAAAAACTTTATCGTTGTTCCAGTTTTCAGTTGCGATTAATATCTTGCAAGAAAGCTGGTGGAAGAGATTGTCGTTATCCCGACGAAGTTTTTTTTAGGAGTCGTCACCCATTGCATTGTAGATCTACGTATGCCACAAGAGAGGGGGTCGCAAGGTGATTATGAATATAGAGAAATTACTCCCGGAAGCTTAACTGGAAAGTGCGAAGCTCCACACCCTTGGGACCAACTTGGGTTACTCGCGGAATACGGAACGATTGAGGTGGGATGCAGTGATGATTTCAAACTCAGCATTGGTGGGGTTGCCGATATCTCTTCGCGTCGGTTGACAGGCCACATCTGATGGACGCGTTTAACCGATTCATACTACGTTGACAAGCAAATGGATCTCGAGGGTCGTGTTGTGTGTGTGTATTGATCCAGTCAACTATAAATTGAGGGCGAAGGCAAGAAAACTAGGCGCGACGTGATCTTCAGATTGAATGGCCGACAGCAGCGGTCATTCCCACTCCAATGCATGATATTGTGTAAATAATATTGTTTCAGCTCTACGGATTATGGTTTGTCCTGGAGATCATCCTGCCAGCCTAGAATAAAAATAGCCCTTATTATGTTAGTAAATATATAAAAAGGGAGCCATTTATTTTAGGGTTGACTATACTTAAACAACTCTTACATACTCTTCATAATAGCCCATTTCAAAAGCCTTATGTGGCATCCTTCATCATTTGCCCAGTTGCTCGTCATCAAGGTCTATTCAACCACCGACATTATGGACATTGTGCGATTTTATGATCTAGATAGAGTCTAGCTCCCATATGTGCATTAGCAATGGATGTTGCGGATAAGCACTCGCATTCTGACGATCTGCCCATCGACTGAGATGATGACCATAAATCATTTTAGAGAATGATTGCTATTTGATAGAAACCATAGATATAAATATTGAAAGGGAAAATACGTCCATTGCCCTCTTCAGCCGCGGGAGTGTATCAAAAAAAAAAAAAAAAAAAAAAAAAAAAAAAAAAAAAAAAAACTTATCAAATACTTTCCGCGACTGCCCAAAAATCCCAATTATAGACATCTTTCATCCGAAGATGATATTTGTCCGCAGCATCCGTGATAACGTTTGGATGACCTACATGTCTCAGCATAGTTGAAAACGAGGCCGAGCACTCATCTTGAAATGTCCTTGATATACCGGACTGTTTTTTGGCGCAGGAGTTATTAGCTGGCAATAGTGTTATTTGGTAATAATCAAGATACGTACACTCCTGCTATCATATTTCCAAACCCATTATTTATAGCAAATATCCTTATCAACAGCGATAACCCCAAATAAATCAGAGTGGGGATGATCGCCTGGCTCAGCTTAAAAGCCGAGGATCGATTCATCGCCGTCAATGTCTTCAATTGTTCTGGGACCTTTTTTTCAGAAGATATGCTCGGCGTCTGCTGCAGGATATGTTGCGGCCTCTCCCAAAGCACCGGATCCTGCCCGGTCTTCATGGGGACCGTGACCTATGACCTTGATGTCATTTGTGAGTCTCGAGGGAGATTTCATCTCGGCATAACAATTTCGCTCATCTACAAAACTTATTATATTCAATAATATTGGCGTGAATACCCTCTTGCTTCTCGTTTGGCTTCTCTGTCATCAAAGTCATGTTCCAACTAGGATATTTTCTGGAGTGCGTCTTCTCAAGTTGTGCAGTGATCAGGACAACAGCAATGATAGGTGATAACGGCAGTATTCGTAATATAGAAGTATAATTAACCAAACATAAATATTATTAAAAATAGGTGTATTTTATCTATACTCAAGAAATCTTCCTCCAGTCTCAACTACCATCACACGCACACCATTTTAACCATCTTGACAACATAATATTGCATTACTAACCTGGCTTTATAAACCGCGAATTTGACATTACACAACGATATCGGTGTCACTGATAAACCAAACGCACTATATCTCTATATACAAGAAAAATCAGGGGAGAGAAAAGCAAACAACTGTACCCATCGCTCAGGGCCCATCAACACAAAAAAAAAAAAAAAAAAAAAAAAAAAAAAAGGTACCATCAACCGCGAATCACCACCAAAGCACAAACAACTGATGTAAGTATCGTATTATAGATTCTCAAGAGAGTCGAAAAGGATAGGATACATTGATGTATGAAAGACGACTTCTGATCATTGCGTTCACTTCAGCGTGTTACCTACGAAAGTGATTGAGAGGTTAGATACGCCAGGTCCAATCGATTTCAAGACAGGTAACCACTACTCGTCCCATGTGTCATGCAACTCACCCTTCCCCTTAAACGGATCCACGTCTCCCCCAGTCACGCGCGGGCTCGGGCTCGGAGCCAATGCGGGAGATCCGGGAGTCGGCGACGCGGTCCGCGAGGCGGTTGCACTGGTGGGGTTGCGCCGCGGACGTAGCGTCTGTCCCTGGCCCACGAAAGTTCTCTGTAGGGACAGCAATTATACCAAGTCAAAATTGAGGGAGGTGAATTATGGATGGACACGGCGCAATTGCGGGTTTCTCCTGCCTAAAAAATTAACCCAGAATAACTAGACAACTTCGATAAATAAACACACCTGAGCACTAATCGCCCCAGCCGCTTCCTCTTCATTTCCATCCTTAGGTTTGAACGGAACGATCGGATATCCAAAGAATAGCTGGCCAAATGGCAAATTGAGCGCCGCGGGCACGCCGTCTTCGTCCTCCACCGGCTTTGTAGGTTCCGATGTAGATTGCGCAGACCTGTGGAGCGAGCACAACACCGCGGGTTCGGAAGTGTAGAAGAGATGAATTAGTACACCTCCCCAAAGTTCCATTCCAATTCCACGATATCCCGCAGATCAACATTATCCCTCAGCCTCCTTCCCACATTCAGTACTTACTCATTTCCCGCCGAAAGCGGCTTGCCGTTCAACCGCACACCTACACCCGCAAACGATGTTTTCTGCTGCTGCACCTGCTGAGAGATGGCCATCTCCGTAGCCTGCGCATTAAACAAACGATTACTAGGATTAAGTCAGCTATCCGAGATTCAAAGGTAGACGGGCACGATCTGCAGTAGAAGATACCCCGAACCGAAAAGTTCGTCCTCATACCATGCGCGGTCCATCCAATTTAGGCTGCTGCTTGGATCGGGGGGGCTCGACGTAACCCACGGGCGGGGCAAAATCGACCTCCAAGTCCGTCTCGACAATGGACAAGCCCCCGTGCAGCATTTCAGGCCGGATCTCAAGCACACGGATCTCGTAGACCTTGCTGTTGTAATTGATCTGGATGATGTCGCCGCGGGTCAGGGTGGAGAAGTTGCGAAGCGCTTGCTCAAGCCTGATCGGATACAAAAATTTTGATGAGTAATCGTCCCTAAATCAAAATCTGAGGAAGCATTTCGGAATTGGAAATGTGAGGGGGCAAAATGCTTACACAGCCTTCGGGTTGGTGATATCCAAGAAGTCGACACTCTGTGGCTCAATCTTGACGAAGGTGCCGAGCGGCAGGGTGGTGTTGCGGATCTCAATGATTTCACCGGGTTCGAGCAGCAGGGTTTGCATCATCTAAGTGTACAGGGAGAATCGTAAACGGCTTAGATTTTGATTGTCAATAACGCGAGTATAAATTTGGCAAGAACCCCATAGGATGCAGTTAGAACGAACCCAATGCGGCAGATAGCATCGTCCCTCCTCGGCAATGAACTCGAGCACACCAGCGTGCGTGTGGAGGTCCTTTTCGAGGTTTTCGAGCTTGAAGAGCATGGGGTATTCGATGTTGAGACTCGCTGTAATGTAGAGCATCGAAGCGCAATAGAATCGGGAAAGAATTGGATCAGCATATTTCGGCGACGAATACGACTGCCGTGCATGTGGTGACGGTAAAAGCATCATACCATACCTAATTTTACCAGTGCAGACTGAGGAAGAATGACTGTCGGGAAACAAGGTAAAATAGGTGGATAGTGAGTCTCAATCAGCAAGATCTGTTTCAGCTTCCAAGTAGGAGCACCCAATCAAATCACCGAAACTGCCACCGGAGAGCATCGTCAGAGTGGCTCGGATCAAGGGCCGTACTCACTTTTGCCGCCAAAGTTGACATTCTCCCTCTCATTGCCCTGCATCATGGCGACGGAGAAGCATCGGTACGTCTCGACAAAATTCCTATTCGGATTCAAGAGGGTTGGCATGTGGGTGCCGAACGGGCCGAGCTGGTTGAATGCATCGTCATCGTCATCGTCGTAGGCGCCGTGGAACTGTGTGAGTTTGGGGGCGTGGGGGAGGGTCAGTCATGTCAACAAGTGGTATCAAGCAGAGAAGTGTGGGGGGGTGTGATGTGGTTACCATTGTTGGAGGTTTGGATGTGGGAGGCAGAAAGGTCAAGCTGAGAGAGGCGGAGCAAAGATGTAAGAGACATACGTGGGCTGTTGCGTCATCCGTCACAAAACGTGACTGTGACTGGCATATATGAATTATTGTCTGGAACGACCGGATTTGAAGACTAGTGCTCATATAATAATGCAAAATTCCAACCCCAAAATAAATACCATCGGCGCCCAACAGAAAATCATATCGCTCCCCCCCCTCTCTATTCACCATCACCTCCCTCTCCTCAAACTTAAACTCCGTACACGCCAAAAGCGCGTTTTGGCGAAATATTATGGTCTCAGCCAAAGTTTGGTCGTATTCGTTGTATTGCCATCTAGGCCAATAATTTCGATCTATCAACATGTTAAACATTATTGACTTTTTTACGCAACATACGTACTTTTTCGCTTCCCATGCCACACCAATTGGTTTACTTCTACCCCAAATAAAGAATTCTCTAGAACCCCTTCCCCTCCCTCTCATCAATCCACTTCAACAACTCGGGCGCGTAATACGTCACAATGAGAGTTGCACCGGCCCTCAAGAACCCCTCTGTAACCTCCAACACGGTCTTCTTTTCGTCAAACACTCCTGCCTTTGCTGCATGCCACAGCATGGCGTACTCCCCTGACACCTGATACACGGCGACGGGATGATTGGGCGCGAGCTCGGCGCACTCGCGCACGATATCGAGATACGGCATCCCGGGCTTGACCATGACGACGTCGGCTCCCTCGGCGACATCGCGAATGATGGCTCGGCGAGCAAGGCCTCGGGCCTGGGCCGGGAGCTGATAGCACTTGCGATCACCAAATTGTGGGGCAGAGTTGGCTGCATCGCGGAACGGGCCGTAGAAGTTGCCGGCGAACTTGGCGGAGTAAGACATAAGGAGGGTCTTGTGCGCGAGGCCAGCGTCAATGAGCCCCTGCTTGATGGCCTTGACGCGCCCATCCATCATGTCTGAGGGGGCAACGCACTGAGCGCCGGCGCGGGCATAGGCGACGGCAACCTCGGCGATGCGGTTGACGGAGAGAAGGTTGTTGAGAGAACCGTCGTCGCGGAGGACGCCGCAGTGGCCGTGGGAAGTATACTCACAGAGACAGACGTCGCAGGCGACGAGGAGAGAGGGGAAGGAGTTGCGAATAATCTGGACGGCGAGGATGGTGGGGCCGGCGGGGTCATCGGCGTGAGTACCTGTGGGGTCCTTGACACCCTCGCGGAGGGGGACTCCGAAAATTATGACAGAAGTGAGGCCGTGGGCGACGAGGGGGCCGAGGTGGGAGCAGAGCTTGTTGATGCCGATGCGGTACTGGCCCGGGAGCGAAGGGATTTGATCCATGGCATCGGGATCGTCGGTGATGAAGAGGGGATACATGAGATTGGATTTGGTCAGGGCGCGCTCGGCCTGCCAGGCGCGAGAGACAGGCGTGTGGTAACCGCCATGGAGGATGGACGAGATGTCAGACATTGTTCGGTTAGGGATGGTCGATATCAAGCAAGGCACGGAGACACAGTGGGCACAGGGGTGACAGGTGACAGTGACCGTCATTCCTTTTCGGTGTGACTTAACAAAACAGTCACGTTCGTCACGTCCATATCTCCCGCATCCACCGTTCCCCTGCCCCTGCCTTTCCCACCTTT
>RBNI01001166.1:0-23960 GCA_003990745.1 Jimgerdemannia flammicorona | reverse complement strand
TTTTTTTATATAGACTCAATGTCCCATAGATTTTTATTAAAAGGGAACCTAGACTATATAGGCCAAAACCCTCCTCTACCACTCATCAAGCACTGCTCTCCCATTAACCTAGGCTAGCTATTGTCTAGTAGCTCAACCATACTAGGTGCAGTAGGGCCAATGTTGGCTGCACCTCATTCTATATACCATGCTCTCCCTACTACCAGGGGGAACCCAGCCATATGTCAACAACTGAAAGCACATACCCAAGACCCCAATGTATGTACAAGACTATGCCCAAGCTAAATAGAATAGCCCCTGCTACCTCAAAGAGAATGATAGGCAAAGAAAAAACTCTTATCAAAGTACATTATAGTGAGTAGAGCCTGGTTCTCCCAGTTAAGATGAGTAAAGAACTTACATATGAGGTGGGAGGAGACCCCCAATACCCTACTACTCAAGTCTGTAGGCCTCAATCACATTGCTATGTCAGCTCCTAGTTCTAGTTGAGTGCAGCCAAATGGGTAGCCTCAGGCCCCCCAATCCCCCCAATGACTGGGGTCTAATCCACTGAATTACCAAAAGAAGCCAAGAGTGACACCTACCATCTAACCACTCTGCACCAATCAAAAGGCCCCACCAAAGCAGCACCTGCTTTAGCCCCAATGACCACCCCCAGCCTGGCACCCTACTGATTCACCATTATTGCCCTTTCTCTTATCTATAATGGCCATCTCCCCTCCCATCCTGACAACACCTGAAAAGTAGTTACCTACACCAGAACCATGCTTACTGGGAAGCTTGCCAAAGCCAGAGGGCCCCACTATAGGTACCAAGGACCTGCAGGTAACCTATACTGAGTACTTGATGCCCAAGGTTGGCTGACTCTCTATGCAGCTCATGATATACCAAGACAGTATCTTTTTGGTGATGGCAAAAGGAAGAAGATGCTGTACTAAAATGGATATACTCTAGATACAGCTGAAGGTACTAGAAACCACAAAAAAGTAGAGAAGACACCAATTTGACACCAATAAAGGGGCAACTCAATACCATTGCCTTCCCCTCACTGCCCTGCAACAGGTACAGCAAACCAACCTGAGGTAGAGGGGGTAATAATTGTAGAAAGGAGACTTGGAAAATTGCCTACCAAACTATTATGACTGGTAAGATAGCAGAGAAAGGGGCCATCTGCCTCTTGCATTCTTGAGATCTCTCTCATAGTCTCTTATCAATATGGACATACTTTCTATCCACAATCTCCAAATGTATTGACTCTATATACTCTTTTCAAGCCTTTACCCTCTACTCTACTGCTCCACTCATCTCCTCTAATACCTCTAATAAATCCTTCTCCTTCTCCTCACTCCTCTTTACCCTCATCACCTTGTACACAAAGATTCTCCACATCATCACTGATAGCCAATCATGAGTCTTTCCAGTAGCCTCTCTCTCTGCCAGCTGAAGCTAAATATCTACATTCTTATTCTAAATGAGATTCCTTCCCAGACTCAAAAGCCAATATCAACTACCTCTCCATACTCCACCATGACCTCCTTCACTCTCCTCCTCATCTCTATAGCTATCACCATAGACACTCCTTTCATCAGAAGTTATACTACTCTGGAGTCCTACCTTAAGCATTATACCATCAGAACACATACCTCCCCAATAGTCAACTCTGCCTTCAGTGCAGCTTCCAAAGGCTCAATCTCCTCAAAGCCTACTTTCACCCCTTCCAAGCCCCTCAGGAACTTCACTGATGCTGCTCCATCCATCTGCTTTGCAATCAGCCTCAAGACCATTTTCACTATCACTATTAAGCCCCAGAAGTATAGCATGACTATGAACTCTGAGATCAACTTCTTGAGTAACAGCACCACTGCCAGGCCCATTATATTATCAGCCAGATCACTAGACCTCATATCTTTTCTATAGCTCAGTCTACCATCAGCAGTCTTATCTAGATTTTTTTCCAGATTACCCATCATACTCCCATCAGTAGTCACCTCCTCAGCCACTACACCCCCAGCTCCACTACTCTGGCCCTCCAAAAGGACTCCTTCTTGAGTCCATTGCCCTGCAGTCTTCACCATCTTCTTGCCTCTTCTCAGACAACTCTTCAGTCTAGCTCTCTGCTGACCTCCCTTCACCTTATCTGTGAAGCTTGCTCTCCCAGTCCTCTGTCCTCTAGCACTGCCCCCTCCCCTACCATGTCCTCCTGCCAGCAGGCCCTTCATGCTTTCTTCTAAGCCAGAGCCTCTCCCTACATACTGCTAGTTAAAAGTACCAGGGCTACCTTGCCCAGTATATACCTCAGTATGCTCATCAGTTGCCATAATACTAGTATCTTTCTCCAAAAAACTGTGTCATAAGAGTTACCAAAAGGTTGTATAACCTGAATGTTACTGGAGAAAGATGCTCCTCTTATCTCCTCTTTTGTAATTCTTTTGCAGTCTCTCTCTTCTTCAGAGCAAGTAACAATTTCTCCTCCTTCTGTTCAGATCTCTTCCTTCTCTATACCTTGCACTCCTGACTACCAATATGAATCACCTCTGGTCAGTCTCTCTCTAGCCCTGTGGCCTCCTTGCTCTCCAGTCTTACCATGACCTCATAGTTATCATTTCTCAGCTTAGTCCCCTCTCAGAATATGAATCTGAAATCAACTATCTCACTAAAGCCCCCCAGTATCTCTGCCATAATCCTTTTAGTCTTCTATCTCTCCAGTATTGGCAACCTCTCTACTATCAGACATATGGTATACAGATCCCATCTCAGATACCTTGCTATCCCAATCTTGATATTCTTAACTACCAACCCTTTCTCCAGAGTCTTCACTATCTCTTTCTCCTCCACAAAGCCAATCTCTACTGTCTTTACTAATAGAATAAATTTTAGAGACTTTGCACCAGTAACCTTCTCACTCACTAGCTGCAAAATCTCCCTGGCAGATATATCCAGCCCTAAGAAGTTTGCTGAGATTGCCTACAGTGATACCAATTTGTAAAAGAAAGGGTATATCACTAGTTCACTAGAGCCTACTACTATTGTTATCTTCTTCTTACTTTTTAAAACTTCTATAGTCACTCCTCTAGCCCCTGCAAGCCTACCAGCAATTCCCCCATCAGCCACTAGCTCAGTCTCAGGAATATCAGTCCCAACCATTATACCCCAGATCCTGTCAATCATCTGACCTATCACCTGACCAGTCACCTGACTCCTCCTCCTATCAATACTATGTCCTCTCTGCCCTATCCCTATGGGTCTAGTAGTAGCCCTTTTACCCCCTACTACAATACATCAGCTTTTGATACCAGCAGGCCTCCCCTGACCACTTACTCTACCAGCAGTAGCACTAACCCCTGCTGTTGCTGCAAAACTCTTAGAGAGGTCTAGACCAGGCCTCTTCCTCTCTAAGTACTCAGAGCTTGATGAACCTTGGGTCACCATTAGATAAAAACTTGATGGATTTTAACAAAACTTATTGGAAATTATTGCCAGACTCCTGCTATACCTTGTACACCAGTATAGGCAAAGTAAAAACTTGAAAATGTGTTGCTTTTTATGAAAGATGCCTGTGTGGCTTAGCTTTCTTGAGTGGTTTGAGCAAAAGAAGTTCCAAGGATCAAAATGTATATATATTAGTATATAATACGAAGTACAAAACTATATCAAAAAAGATATGTGAAAAATATTGCCATTTAATACAGTAGAGAAAGAGGGCCCAGTAGGAGCCAGGGAAGTAAACCTAGAGCCAGTATCAAAGTGAATAGAAGACATATAGAGAAGTATATATAAGGGGGATGAACAAAGAATGTAACCAAAAATGCATCAGCTGTTTATTACCATGCAAAAGCATGATCCTTATATACAAAATATAAGATCCCAAAAAAGAAGATGTATAATAACTCAGAGTAAATCAAATTAGAAACTACATAACCACCAGAAATAAGCAGAGATAAAGAGGGAGCCAATCTCAGTTGCAGGATAAAAATCACAAAAAAACACAAACAAAACAAATCCAAATCAAGATTAAAAAACATTCTTGTCCCCTCTAGGATCTCATACTTGCTCTGAGGTCTCAGTCTTACTCCACTCTCCTCTGCTGTCTTCAGCCCCTTGCTTCGCTCAGACTCACTGTGGTTTGCTCCATTTTGGCCTCACCCCTTACTCATACTCACCCCTCTGGGGTCTGCAGATGTTTTTTAATCTCGATTTGAATTTGTTTTATTTGTGTTTATTTGTAATTTTTATCCTACAACTGGGATTAGCTCCCCCTTTATCTCTGGTAATTATGTGGTTCCTAATTCAGTTTACCCTGAGTTGTTGTACATCTTCTCTTTTGAGATCTTGTATTTTATATATAAGGATCATGCTTTTGTATAGCAATAAATGGCTGATGCATATTATGTTACATTCTTTATTCATCTCCCTTATATATACATACTTCTTTATATATCTTCCATTTGCTTTGATACTAGCTCTGGATTCGCTCTCCTGGCTCCTGCTAGGCCCTCTTCCTCCACTGCTGTACTATCTGCCCTCAGGGCTTCCATCTCTGTTGATGAGATTATGGATGAGATTCCTCCTCCTCCCTCTCTCCCTACTTTCATCTCCACCACTGTTTCATTCAAGATCTATATCTTGTCCACTATTCTCTCCCTTCCTCTGGACCTTCATCCTTCTGGTCATCCACTCTTCTCTCAGTTCCAGTCAGTTCTTGCTCTCTCCACCAAGAAGGCTCATCTCTACCATAATATTGATATCATTGCTCTACCCACCATCCACTACTCTATCCTTCCTGAGGCTCACCATCAAGTTCTCTCTGAAAAGATCTATGCTGTTTCTGCCATTGCCAAGTTGGCTACTGCTAATGCTACCACTACTACTGCTGCCACTGTCTCTATCTCCTTTCAACATACTTGTGTCTCCTTCATGGCCCTCACCATCTCTTGTCTTTTGGATGCTACTCCTTTTTGTGATTTCACTACTTATGAAGTTCCTTCTGCCACCACCAACATTGACACTGTTCATCACTTCCTCCTTGCTGACACCTCTTTTGTCACTTGTCTCCACAAGCAGGAAATGATACACACTACTACTACTGCTTATATCACCACTATTGCTTTCTTGCCTACCTCTCCTGAGGTTTTGATCTGAGGCCATCTATACTGAGGCTCATGTTGCTGCTCATGCCAAGGTTCATTTCTTTGCTGCCACTGCTGCCAAAGCTCCTGCCAAGACCCCTACCAAGGCTAACCAGGCTTCATCAGCCTCTTCTCAGTCCCTCTCCCCCTCCTCTATTCCCCCTGCCCCCAAGTGTAGCTGCTAACTTGGTTCTTGCTTTATTGGGGCTTAGCCTTATGCTATCTGCTCTGGTCACCTCCACCATATCTATTGGCACCTGGTCAAGTCTGTCTACTCCTATGGTGGTACATATCTCTCATGCTACTGCCCCTTCAGCTGCTTGCTCTCTCTCTACCTCCTCCACTGGTTCCTTCTCTGCCTCCTCTATCCATACTACTAAATACAAGGACTATACAAAAGCCTGTGGCTATAAGGTCTAGTACTCTGATGAGGTGTACTCCTATTCATTAGGCTCACTACCTTCAAAAAAAGTCAGAGGGAAGAAGAAGGCCTCCTGCTCTTAAACTTCTCCCTGGCATGGTTCTCTCTCAGTATCTCTATCTCTTTTTGGATTCTGTCATTGCTTCTGGTGCACCCTGAGTAGTTCCTTATGCTATTTTCCCTTCATTTTTCCCAGTTGCTAATCTTGAATTTTTGGGTTTATTCTTCTTCTAAAGCTCTTCTATCTCCCCCTTTTTCTCAGACTAACTGCCCCCTTTCTCTTCTTCAAGTCTTTGCCTTATCTCTGGGTCCTCACTTTATTTTTCCTATAACTCCCTCCCAATTTTCCTCTACTGATCTGGCTTGTCTTATATATTTTCATCATTCTCTTGACCTTGCCATCTTCTTTAAAGATCATGGTGAGATATTCTCTTTCTATTATGTTCTAAGCAATTGGGCCCCCCCTCCCAATATCTCTTCATACTATATATTCCTTGATATAACTTGCTCACTGTCCATTTCTAGATATGCTCACTCTTGCTTGGTTTTGGACCATGCTATATATACTGTACTCAAATTGGTCAAGTAACTACCTTTGTATTTGCTCACAGTCACTGATAAGAATCAGGGTTTTATACTTATTCTAAAGTCACTCTACCTTGATGGCCTTACTGCCCTCCTTCAAGCCATGGCTTATGAGCCTAGTACTCTTGGATTAGATGAGATTCTCACTCTTCTTTGAGTTTCTCTGGCTCATGCTAGATTACTTTCAGATTCTCTCTTTATGAACTCCATTTTTAACTTCTTCCAGGACTCTTTATCCTCTTTGGATATCTGTCTTCCTATTTTCTATACTCTTTCCAATGTCCATAAGCTCATCCTGGCTTGACATCTCATTGCAGCTGCTTATAGTTCACCTACTACTAAGATCTCGAAGTAGTTATTCTACTTCTTTCTCTCTTGGATAGCTCTTCTACAACACTGTCTTGGGCCTGAGTATACTATTCTTCATAATACTCAGAAGCTTACTTTTCTTTATTCTACTATTATGTCTATTCACTGTTTCTCTTATTTGGCTTCTGATGATTTCTCTTTCTTCTACACTACTATTTATTTTGATGAGATTGATAATTATCTTTACTTCTTGGGTTTTATTGTTTTTTTTTTGGATTTCTCTATTTCATTAGCTTCTATCATTGAGCTTATGCTTCTCATCTGCAGCTCTAATTATTTTGAGTTGGCCCTTGGCTCCTTTCATCAAACTTCTGGTATTGCCATGGGAATTAATTATGCCCCCACCCTTACTAATCTCATTGGCCTGGTCCATGAACTTCATATAATATGTGATCCTTCTTCACCTCTTTCCATTGCATTCTTGGCTGGAGATATCTTTTTTTGCTGATATATTGATGACTTTATTGATCTTGTTATTGCTGACATAGATATTCTTAGTGTATTCATTGGTATCTACTCTCTCCATTATTCTATTACTTGGGTATATAGTATGACTAGTGTTCCTTTTTTGGACCTTTCTATTTCTCTTTCTCTCTTCTGAACTATTGTTTATTCTCACTTCCCCCATTCCCAACAGTTCTCTGACTTCTATTCTAATCATCCTTATCACACTCTTCTTGAATGTGTTTGTGGTAAGGTTTGTTATCTTATACTATGCTATTCTCATCATTCTGACTGGATGTTTGCTGTTCAGATTTTTGGCAACTTCATGGTCCATCATTGTATCTACCCTATTTCTATCATTTATAATCTGCTTGCTTCTATTGAATAGTCTGTTGTTTGCTCTTCTCTCCTCTCTCTCCTTTACTTCCTCTCCTCCTCTCTCCCCCCTCTTACCTACTCTATACCCCCACTTCTTTCCCACCCCTGATTCTCATTATACTATTTGATTATATGTACTTACTGGATTGCTCAATGCTCTGACACCATTCTGTGCTCTTCTCTTTTACACTATAGACTTTTATCTCTTCTCTGATGCCCTCTGATTGCCCATTCACATTTTCTTTCTATTTCTTCTTTAATCTATTACTCTTGTTTTGCATTTTCATCACCTTCTGGAGCCTCCAGTTCTGCCAGAGAGGATTAAAAAACATCCTTGCCCCCTCTGGGATCTTGCACTTGCTCTGAGGTCTCAGCCTTACTCCACTCCCCTCTGCTGCCTTTGGCCCCTTGCTTTACTCAGACTTGTTACAGCTCACTCCATTTCAGCCTCACCCCTCACTCATGCTCACTCCTCTAGAGTCTGTAGATATTTTTTAATCTCATTTTAGATTTATTTTATTTGTGTTTGTTTGTGATTTTTATCCTACAACTGGGATTGGCTCCTCCTTTATCTCTGCTTATCTCTAGTGGTCATGTGGTTCTTAATTTAGTTCACTCTGAGTTGTTACATATCTTCTCTTTTGGGATCTCTTATTTTGTATATAAGGACCATGCTTTTGCATGGCAATAAATAGCTGATGCATATTCAGTTATATTCTTTATTCATCCCCCTTATACATGCTTCTCCACATATCTTCTATTTGCTTTGACACTAGCTCTGGGTTTGCTCCCCTGGCTCCCACTGGGCCCTCTTTCTCCACTGCATTATCTTTACCATACAAATTATGGCTTATCATTATGAACAACTTCATATAAAACAGAGGCAACATAAATATATATGTAAATTTGTAAATACAATGCTGAATAATATCTTTTCTTTGCAAGGTCTGGACAGCAGACCTCAAAAGGTAGAATAAAGGCACAAGTGTTTCGTTGAGTTGTATGCAAGAATATCATATCTTTCGACACACCGATGTATAGGATCACTTCTATCTATAAAAATATAAATGCCGTGCTCGTCTTATTGAAACACTAGCACACTATGAACATTTTATTATGTGTCGATCACCGACCGAAGAACCTTCACGTCACACTCAAGTTGCCATGATGACATTGTGATTCTATTTCGGGCTGTCACAAATCTGGCACACCGATTGCTCACTATAGTTGACAAACGTGCACACACTGCAACTCCACCCTATGGATCCACTCGTTCCGCTCGCCACTGGACCTCCTTCTCCACCGTTATTGAATAAAAGACCCACCAGCCCCGTGCCTTTAAACCCACCTTCCACCTTGTGGACCTGACTCCAATCTAAGAAACATGATAAATATAGATATGGACCATCAGTGAGGGCCTCCTTCATTAACAGAGAGGCGATACAGAAGAAAGACCCACCATCTGCTGCGACCACATCACCTTCGTCCTCCCCTTCTTCAAATTCAACCAAGTCGATCGTTGTCCCCGGAACTACGCCCAATTGACCCATAGTAACATCGTTGTCCTCGAGCTCGCGTTTTTCGAGAAATAGCCGCTGGTAAATTGGGACAATCTTAAGTTGGTCCATGATCTACGTTCCAAAAATACGATACGTGAGTCATATATCAATTACTAGTTTTAATGTTGCAATCATATTTGGAAGACAAGAGACACATATCACACCCACCTTGACTTTCAATGCTTTCACCGTATCATCCTTGTTCATGGTCACCTTGACCATCTGTCCATCTGCCTTCCCCGTCCCGTCCCCTGTATTCCGCTTCAACCTTTTGGATCGTCTAGTTGGACCCAACACTGTCACTCGCTGTTTTCTGGTCACGGTCTTTTTTATCCTTCCACGGCCACCCTTGTGTGCTTGAGGACCCCGCCCACTTCTCGTTGCGCGTGATGTTGTTGATGAGACTCTATAAGTTGCATCTGCAGCATCGTCGTCGTCATCTTCACCTCCACCTTGTTCAACGCCAAGGATATGCGACGGCTGGTTGCCGTTGTTATTGGGGATTATGACATCAGAACAAACGTTGTTCCGAAAAGAATGGTGTTCATGATCATATGAGTTGGCAAGCTCTTCCGACGATGATGTAGACCCTGCGCACACCTTACGGTCTACTTCCTGTTGGTGTCCATGGACTGTTGTAATATCAGTTTTGCGTATAAAAATCGTCCCCTCCTCGTAATCGAGTTTGCTGCTCATGAAGGATATGCCAAGGTTTGAGTCAATCGATATAGGGTCGGAACTCCTAAACCATTAGCTAAGACGATGACACACTAACTCACCGTTTCATTCTGCAACCCTCACACAACTCAGGTACGGTTATAATTCTGGAGTCGGATTTCGTTTCCTCTTGTCCCTCCACATTCACTTTGTCCATTTGCATCAAGGTAATATCGGGTCCTCCCTTGTATAAGGCGATCACGTAATCCCACTCGTCCTGCTGTATGATTTCAAACTCGCCACAAGTGGCATCTTCCGCTATATTCAAGTCATAAACCAGTTTGTTGTGATCCGCGCAGAGAAATTGGCTATTATCGATCATGCCGGGTCGCTGGCTGTTGTTTGGGTTTCGAATAAACCGTCGCCAGGCATCCAAGAAATCTGTATGAAACACAAGTAGTTTTTGAACGATGAAAAGAGAATGATGGGCAAAAAAGGAAGTTCTCTCAATCAACCTACCTTTTTCAATCAACCGGTACGAGGTTCCACCATGAATCCTAGTATTCTTATTTGAGTTTAGCAGGGACTTCAGCTCATTCCGCTCGATCTCGGCTTGTTCGCGATATTCCTTGGTGTCCTCAAGCTTCATCTCTTCCAAACTCTGGCAAGCTTCGCAGACATCTGTAGCATTAGTGAAGCATTCTAGTCCAGGAAAAAGCTGTTGAAGGTACTCATAGGCCTGAATGAGGAACACGTTGACCGTAAGTGAGTTACAATAAGTCCCATAGATTGCCGATGCTATGAAACAGCAGAACCAGAGAAAATTTCTTACAGATTTCGGTATATTTTCCCTGTTTCTATCGTTCAACGTCAGCGCGCCATGTTTGCACTTCACGTGAGATATCCAAGGATCGGCGTCTGGTCGAGGATCTACCGAAGAATGCACGATGTGGAACCGGGGAGTTTTTTTCTTCCATTCTTCGTTCATGGAATCATGGAAGCCCATATTTAATAGTGAACAAGCGTCCTTGCAAAAAAAAAAAAAAAACGGACATGCTTGACAATTGGGACTTGCAGTTCGCACCTCACCTCTCAGCCATTCCTTTGATATCCAAAAGTATTGTTTGGGTAGCTTTGTTTTTTCGCGCTCTCTTTTTAGAAATAAGTCGACGTCCTTAGGATGCTTGATGGAATAAAGTTTGTCTGTTCCGATAAAAGACCCATGCCGTCATTGTACGAGTGCCAACTGCCAAGCTCTTTCACTCTCAAATTTCTCCCGCACTCAAGGAAATAACGCCTATTATGCATACCTTCAAATAGTTCCTTTACGCATTCCCGACACAGATGCTGAGAAGTTAGCAATGGCTGGAACACGTATCCATATTCCGTAAAAAGCCTTTCCCCAGCCTCCTAAACAAATTACGCGTCCTATTTGGGTGAGTATGCTTCGGAGATAGTAACAACTCTTATACTAGCCCTGATCCGTGCCGCTCAAAAGAAAGAAGAGGGAAAGAATTGCAGCAATATGTTTGCAAGTAGATCGTAGAACGGCTCGCGGACCCGAATTACTTACCTCGCGGATCCTCTTGGCCTTTCCCAAAGCTAGGGGGTCCAAATTACCATGTTCACAAGTGATGGTTGCATTGTCAAATGTTTTGTTATCCTTCGGATCGGTTTCATCGGAAATACAATCGCCTTTGGAAACGTATCCTATCTCATTTTCCGTATCAATTTCCATTAATATCGCTCTTCCGTTTTCAACGTCTCCATCGACAGAAATTCTATCATTCGCTAGAGCAGGATGCAAATCTGTCATTGGAATGTCATTATCAGATGCTACTGCAACCATCCCTTCTTCGCAACGCTTTTCGTCAGTCATAACTTTCATATCGTTATCTTCGGGTTTTCTGGCCTTGGTATTTTGCATTACGTCAGGTGAAACCCCGAAATCGTCATGCAACCATGTCCTCAATGCGTCAGCTGCCACATAATATGAAGCATCCTGCCGGAATGTAGTTGTGGTTGAAATCAAAGTTTACATTATGGGATCAAAGGGTTAGAAGATAATTGAAAATGCATTGTCGCGAAACCAATAAAGCCCTTGCAGACTTAGCTTTTTACATACTTCATTGCTCTTCACGTTCCACATAGTGTAAAAGCTACGACGCTCCATTCGTTTACGCTCAAAATCGTCTCTGAGCGATTCCATTCTACAGTGATTTAAAAGCAGTCAATGATAATTCATTTAAGGTAAACGCAATCATAATTTTCCAACTGACTTTTGTTTGTACTCTTCTACGTCCTGTTCAAATCCGAGATTCGCGGCTTCCACTGCTTTTCCAGCCCATGGCGGAGGGCAAGCGTCTAGAGTTAGGTTTCTGCGGTGACTGCGACGGGTGTATGCAAGCATGTAGGCGTTTCGAGACGAATGCATGCTGGAGCGAGTATTCATTTGTACGAGATAGCATAAGCAGGCAAGATAGTAGATGGTTTTTTTTGGAAAAAAAAAAAAAAAAAAATCGTAAATGAGAGTTGATACTTACATCACCGTTTCTTTTGCCTGCGTTCCCTGATCTTGTTGGTTGCTCTTTTCGCTTTGGCTTTGATCGTCGGCCAGTTTCCCTTTTCCTTTTCCCCTGGGTTTCTTCACCTGTCCGGCAGTAGCAGGCTGTTTCTTATCTACAGGCACTTCTTTTTCCTTGTCAGGATCAAACTCTTCGTTTGGCTCCAGTCGCGTAACTGTCTCGTCGTCCAGCTTGAACCAAGTCTTTCTACTGCATACAAGGAAAAGAGGTCGGGCAAGGTATATAATTAGGCGATTTTTTTTTTGACGACGAGTCGCTGTTTGTCGTAATAATAAAACGTTGCGATGATCAATGGAGTAGTGGCATACCTTTCATCGAACACATGAGCAATGAAGTGCCCGGAGTATGCGCTCGGCCCATTATGGATCAGGACAGCCGTCAAATCGTAGATGAACTCGTCATCGCTGGTATCTTTGGTCTCATTATCCTCCACCCTACTATTATCTCCATATCCATCGTCCGTCCTAGGTCGTTTTCGTTTCCCGGCCGCATCCCCGCAGTGATCAATATCAATGAACTCGCGCATATCAACTGTTTTGGGAAAACGGACAGTGCGCTTGATTTTCTTCTTCGTCAGTGATGTCGTGTCATAAATGAAACGTAACAACTGGATATTCAAAACCTAGATATTTTATTGTGAGCAGATGCGAGCAAAACGAGTGCGGAGTTTGAATACATAACAAATGTTTGCAGGAACCCATACCCTCATTATATTTCACTTGGCAGTTGCTAGTAGATGCGTAAAAAGCTTACCGGTGGGAGAGACTTCAAATGTATTGACCTCTCGGCATCCTGCATAGACCGACAAGTGGGGCACAGATATCTGTGAAAAGGACCAAATTATTGGACGACAACACGATTTCAGAGGTTACGATAAGTAAATATATCGTTTTCTTCGAGCTGATATGCTCCCTCCCTCCCCCCCTGCCTCCCTCCCCCCCCCAATAAAAGGCGAAAAATTGATCACGTACTGATTGGCACCTTCTAGCATTTCCGGCTTCAAATACTCTTGAATGCACTCTTGCAGAGTTGAATTGTCCTTAATGCGAAGGTTCAATGAAATGTAGTAATGGCGCCATATATCATATTATACTATTCAACACCTACAATTTAGGAACCTTTTTGAATCCTCCTAGCCAAAATATACACCTCAGTGATAACATTATTTTGTTCCCTCTCACCTTACCTTGATCTGCAACTCGAGTTCGTAAAACGAGCAGTCCCTTAGCGATATGTTATTGCATCGCTTGCACCGGGTGCCATACGCGTAGGCACCTTCAAACTGGTCCTTGATCAAAGATCTAACATGAGCATGTGGTTGTGCAGCAAATTCCATCTCGAGGAGAGACATGAGAAGCTTGCAAAACCTGCAGATAATTTTTCGAAAGCAAACACATCGACGCAATGTCCGGCTAGTTAGTCCTATAGGATTTTGGAATGACATTGTGGCAGTGATACGCTCTGTTTTAGTCAACAAAATCGAAAACAGTATTTGGGAATCCACGACGTACTCCTGAGCGTCTTGCTGTTCACAGGTGCTCAACTGTAGGCTCTCGACAAAGTGGCCAGGGTTATATACGTTCCGGTTCCCTTGATGGAGGTATGCAAAGACATGCTGAAGATGGTGTATGGGCGATTTCTGGAGAGAGATGGTCTGAGAGTTTACCAACGATGATATTGAAGATTATTAGTAAGGAGTGCAATGCTCTATACGTACTTTATCAACCCCGTGTGCTTTACTTTCGCACGCGAACACTCCACGCCGGAGTGCTTGATCGTGGAACCATACTTGCAGAAGGCTGTTCACATAACAAGTTGCCCCAAGGTTCTAGCAATGGTGGTATAAAAATGAGTTTCACTGCCCATGCAGAAAGATTCGGAAATGGTACAAGTAACGATATAACAATGAGTAACAAGGCTTACCCGCAGACCAACCGGTAAATCCGGGTCTCTTCGTTCTTCCGAAGGATCATAGCCGAGTAACTTTTGAGCTTTGCAGTAGCTCTTGAAGGCATCTGTCATATTTTCCAAATTTACAGTGGAAATATGTGAGTGCTTGGTTGTGGATTGACCGTATACACGTAGTATACCGTGTAGATGTTGCTTACGCGATAATGCTGAGGCGAAAACGTTTACTTCGAGCGAATTGCGCCATACGAGAGTGTTGTTTACCTTCCGCCTCCCAAAGTTCTTGACCCAGGTTGCTCAAGCAGTTTGGGTTATCGCGACATTTAGTGTTGCATTTCGTCAGGGTAGACGGAGCTGTTTTCATTATTTTTGGTCCGGAAACTAGCTTGTTCTCAACAAGGTTGGTATTGGTATGCGTAACATCGCTGCCGTCAATTGAGACGTTATCGGGAATAATGGCATCAGGATTAGACACCTGGGAACCTTCGTCACAACTGTGGTGACCAGATACCTCATACTTGTTGGCACAATAAGGTTTGCTAGTGGTTGGTGTGAGGCCGTAAACCTGGCGGGCGTTTAGTGTGGAAATGTCTTGGGAGTTGGTAACGGCAGTGCCCACCCAGTCCCAATTATGGCTGTTTAGGGTTGCTTGCTGTTTCGCGAAGAATGTGGGCGGTTTGGAGGCCATGGAGCAGTGAAAGGAATGCTTTTACAGCGCGTGACGGTCGGGGGGCTTTTGAACTCGGCCACCGTCATGTGATTGGACTGTACTTCATGCAGTGGCTTTGCGGGTAACTGACACAGACAAAAGGCAATTGCCCTCACCAAACCAAATCCCCTTCCGTTCCACTCACTCGCTCCTGCACTTGCTCCACTCGTCCATCCCCATCAGGTGTTTCAGAGACTCGTGGAAGAGTAAATGCGAAACTTCGAGCCGTTTCGACAGCTTGGTGATGGTGGCCATGGGGCGGCTTCTATGGTTTGGTTAATTGGCTTGGCTCACCTCGTAAACCTAATAGTAACTCCATCGTCATTCACAATGTCAGTGCCTTTACTTAGTGTTACAAATTGGGTTCGAAATTCTATCAGCAACAATCACGGTAAGCACTTGCTTCAAACGCGAGCATTACACGGGCATGTCGGTCATTTAAAATCGTCTGTAGTGTCGTTTTGCTACCCTGAGAAGAAACTCCAATCCGAACATCATGATGAAGGTGCCCCAATCCATTCGTTTACTCTTCCTACACCATTCAATGCCAACCTTTTGCCAATGGGCAGAGCCCCGGCGGTAACGAGTGAAGCGTACAAGTCCTCCAACAGGTCGTCTACATCTTCGATACCAACGCATAGCCGGATCAAATCCTCCGGCAAGGCACGTTCAGCACGGATGTGTGCTGGAATCGACGCGTGAGACATACGACATGGCATACTACAATGAAATGTTCGATTAAAAAATTTTGTACAATTAACAACGGAAATTAACAGTGATAATACAAACGTGAATATAGTAAGACAAGCATTAGAAATGTGCTGTCTCGGAAAATTAATAAACTCACCTAATCAACGAATTCACACATCCAAAGCTCACACTAATTCCCCATAATTTGGTACCCTCCACAATTCGTTCAGAAATTCCAACATCTCCTGTCTCGAAACTAAGCACGGCTCCCGGTCCCGTAGACATGCGTTGATGAAGTTCGAATTGCGGATGATTTCGAGACCCAGGGAAATGCACTTTGAACCCATGATTTTCGAGGAACTGTACAACGCGCACCGCATTGGCTTGCTGCCGGTCCATGCGTACGGCGAGAGTTTTGATCCCGCGCAAGAGAAGCCACGAGTCAAAAGGGGTGAGACCAGTTCCAGTCGCGTTGATAACATAGTAAATTTTCTGAAAAATCACGTGTAACGAGTTAAAGCTGGAAAGTGTCGATTCCGGATTCCTGGCAAAAAAAAAAAAAAAATTGATAATGATTAAGCTCACCTCACCAATCGACTCATCCTTCACACCTATCACGCCTGCCATCAAATCATGATGACCGGACAAATACTTGGTACCGGAATGGTACTCAATATCGGCACCAAGCTCAAGCGGCTTCTGCAGATACGGGCTCATCATCGTGTTATCGACAACTATCAACGCGTTGGGACATCGTTCATGGACCAAACGCGAGATAGCGGGAATATCGGCAATTTTAATCAACGGGTTGGTGGGCGTCTCCAAAAGCACAAGTCGGGTGCGAATGGGATGTAGGTGAGGGATCAACGACTCGGCAATTGTGGTGTCGACATGATGCGTGCGAATATCTTGGGTCTTCGACAAGAAAGTCAGAAGACGATTTGTCCCTAAGATTCGATTTTGGAACGACACATGGTACAGTATTTAAAAGTCTGTAACTTAGATAAAGAACAGTTGTTGCAAACCATAATCGCTTACCGCCGTACAAATCATCGCCTGCAATAATCTCGTCACCCGCTTTAACCAGTCGCAGAATAACGTCCAGGGCAGTCATACCGCTCGTGACAACTAGAGCACGTTTGGCACTCATGATTTTGGCCAGGTGGTTCTCTATGTGCGGTGAGGTGAATGGCGGAAATGGGTAATGCATGCAAGACAAATTGCAAACGAAGTGGGTTAGTAACGTCTCATAATAATGCATAAAAGATCGATCCAATAGTCCGAGAACAATGGATGCACTCGCTAAAACCCGTCAGTAGTTCTTCTTGTGTGGCCACGCATCTACTCTACATATTCGGTGTTACAGTTCCAACCTCTGAGTTACGACTGCTGTCCTGGAAAGGGATGTACGACCTTTCATTTACGAGCAAAAAGGTTATCCGTAGAGTACTTGAGCAGCGACATTAACTGTAGCTCATCCATCTGCGTATTGAAATCTCAATAAAAACACATATCGACAAGGAAAGCTTTTCGGATATGCTAGCTTCCATGGGATATGCTGCACTCGGATTTCCGCCTGGCTATGTTGGAATTCCGTGATCATAAAATTGTCCAAATTGCCTTGTTCCTGTTGCCTGGTCCACAAACGTCGGGTTACTTGCACACCGCAAACCAAAGCTTAAATAATACAACCCGTTTTCTTACTTACCAACGTGAGTTCTTGTGGGGTTTCCACTGCGACTATAGTCGTATTCGCCCATTTGTGTTGCTGACTTTTGCTTGAAAGTCGCAGTTTGGTAGATTGGTACAGAAGCAGCGCCATGCGGGTCATCGGAGTTGTCCACAAATACTAGTTCTGTGGCGGGCCTGTACTTGCGAACGGAAATCGGAGAGGCTGGCAAAGAATCATTCTCAACCTCGGGGCCGTGAGATATGTTGTTGGTGTTCATCAGGAACTGCTCTGCTGTCATTTTTGGTTGAGTGGGATGGGACAAAAAATTCCAGTGAGATAATCGCTCGCCAATCTTATGTAATCATTGTACGTCACATGCAGTCCAATTGAATGCCTGAAGAAAAGGCGATATAGATATACAGTTCTCGATCTACATAATCGATGGTCCCAGCCGCGACTCACCAACGTCCTCAAAATAGCCATCGATATTGCGCGTGTCTTGAAGACTATGATTAAAAAAATCTGAACAAGCAGTTTGTAAAAATATGAACTGAAAAAACTGAGCCCTTCATGGTTCTAAAATAATATAATCTCAAATATTAAGTCTAAACATAGCAGTTACCATTATAAACATACTCTTCTCTAGTTTCAAATATAGTACTAAAGTAACAATTATAGTTATAATAAGATAGTTTAAATAAAAGATATTTTTTAAAATAATTTAAATTAATTTATAATAGTTTTGACTTTTTAAAAAAAAAGTAACTAAGTTCTAGAAGTTCTAGTAGATCTAAGTAGCTCAAGAGATACTTAGGTTCTAAAAGTTCTTAGAAGAAAATATTCTAACCTTTATTCAAATAAATAAATAAAATAAAATAAATAAAAAGATCTTAAAAATTAAGAAAATATATATATATTGTGACATATGGTATAAAATAGAAATAAGGGAATAGACATTCAATTATAGTAATTGAATCTAATTTTCTGATTTATTATAGTGTAGAAATTAACTTTACTGCAGACACTGCATCTAAAACATTATCAGTAAAACTGTTACTATAGCATTTTGACAATATTGAAATATTTCAACATTTTCTAAATGACTTATAACTTAGCCTCATAGTAACAGAATTAATACACAAATCTGTATAAATAACCCAGTATTTTAGAGTAAATAAAGCTCAGTCAGTTTAATTCAAAAGTCTTCTTTACATATTCTTCCCCCCATATAAAATCTGTCCAACTTACCAAGTTCCACCTCTACATAGTTATAGTATTAAAATAAAATTTAAACTAAAAATAATAGAAAAAGTTCTACAAAATTCTATAAGTTTCTATAATAAGCTAAAGTAAGATATTAGTACTAAGAAAAAAATAAAACATTCTAATTATAGTTTAATATTAAGAAAATAATTCTAAATATTTAAAAAGTACTAAAATATTATAATAAAGACTAAAAAGATTAAAAGAAAAGTATGACTAATTAAGTAAACTAAATTAAAATATTATATATATTTTTTTTAAAAAAATTATAAAAGAATATAAGATAAAAATAAAATTTAATAACTGTATAAAATATATCAGATTTCTATATCTTAAAAACTTGATCTTCTTTGACTCTATAGAGTTCTTGAAATATAGTAGTAAGTGAGTTCAAAGTAGTATTTTAAACAAGTTAGTTTGAACCAGTTCAAATTGTAACTATTTCTAATTCAAACTGATCAGAATTAGTTTAAATTGTAATTGCTCTGATCCAAACCTCCAAACCAGTAATTTATATCACTAAAAATTCAAATCTTAGCTAGATTTGAATCATCTGATTTGAATTCCATGAATAAATAAAACTTATCCAGCTCTTTTCTCCACTATCTTACCAGTTATAATAGTTTGGTAGACAACCTTCTGAGTCCACTTTCCATAATTATTACCCTCTCTATCTTGGATTGGTTTGCTGTACCTATTGCAGGGTAGTAAGAGGGAGGTAACAGTAATGAGTTGCCACATACCTTTCTCTACTACAATTTACATTACATACACTTTTACAACACACTTTCAAGTAGTTTATTGGAGAAAGATATTAAGGCAATATCAACTAACAAGTAAGCAGATGTATATACTAGATCAGGTGGACCTGGGGCTTTCAACTAGCAGTATGTTAGATGAGGGTATGGGCTGGGTAGTGCTCCGAACGAGTCAATTCGAATCAAATCCAGATTCAATTTGTCACATGACAGTTTGATCCGAATCTCAAATCCGAAGCCATCCGAATCAACTCGGATTAATCTGAATCACCCCATCCGAATCGCCCCATCCGAATCACCCATCCGAACCACCCCAATCCGAATCACTCAATCCGAATCACTCAATCCGAATCACTCAATCCGAATCACTCAATCCGAATCACTCAATCCGAATCCTCCAATTCGAATCCTCCAATTCGAATCCTCCAATTCGAATCCTCCAATCCGAATCTGAATCTGAATCCTTCAACCGAATCCTCCAATCCAAATCCTCCACATGACTCATATACCGGACGCGTCCACAACACAATACACACACAATACATACACATGCACACGCAAACACACAAACACACATGTCAACAGATCAGTCTTCAACAGTTCACAGTACCGATGATGCTTCAAGTCAAACATCCCTGATAGCTCCACACCTTCCACGCAATCCTTGCTCCGAAATCTGGCAACATTGTGCTAAGATAGGAGATGATGTTGTTTGTAATTATTGCAGGTAAAAAATTAAGACGCACCTATTGACTCATTTGACACACACACATGATATTATTTCATCCACCCCTATAAACTGCACCAGCCAGAAGTTCAAAATGCTTGGTGGTACAACCTCGAACATGAATCGACACATAAAAGACAAGCACTCTGACAAAATCAAAAAGAACACGGAGACAAATAAAATCGACATCCAAGCTATAGTGGGTACATTTATCTGATTGCCCAACCATTTCTGTACTAACAATGCCGTTTAATCAAAAATATTTAGCCATACTCTTCAGCAGAATTTTGAAATCGGCTTATTCGCTGGATTGTGTGCACAGACCAGCCATTCACAACCATCGAGAGTGATCAATTGCATAGCATCTTTGGCCTCCTCAAGCATGATTTATATTTGCCAAGTGCCGATACTATTCGCAAAGATGTCCTGGAGGCCTACAGGAAGGAGCACGACAATTTCCGCCAGATACTTCAGATAAAATAAAGGCAGCACCATGACCTTTGCAAGCTGAATTATATAAAAGAGCTCACCAAATTAACCTTACATTCAATAAGCAGAATTCGGCAGGCAAAATTTCGTTTACGATCGACACATGGACATCCCCCAATGCAATTTCATTTCTGGGCATTACCGGTCATTGGATTGACCTCAATTGGCAGCTTAAATCTCTCACCCTTGACTTCGTCAAACTTGCTGGCCCTCATTCTGGAGACAATATCGCAGATGCTTTTATTAGTTGTATCCGGGAGCTTGGGATCACAACCAAGGTAAAAAAAGGGGGGACTTGCTGTCAGGTCGGCGTTTTGAGGGAGGTCCTTAAACAAAACAGATTTTGTTGGTTATTTATTTTCGCATAATTCGCCAACCGAATATTTCAAGTACAGATTTTGGCCATTACGATGGACAATGCCACAAACAACTCAACATTTTTCAGAGTTTTAGCGGCCAGCCTCAAACAGGAAAACGTGGCCTTCAGTGCAGAAAGCTGCCGTGTGCGATGCCAGGCCCACGTACTGAACCTCGCTGTTCAGGACTATCTTACGCACGTAGACAAAACATCCGAGAGAGGAGGGGCCCTGAGTATAATTTCCAAGCTGTGCAAACTGGTTGTGTCGGTCCGATTGTCCCCACAACGACGAGACAAATTCGCTGCGCAGTGTAGGGCAATCAGTTTAGCCCCGAAAGAGCTTATATTGGACGTCTGTATGCGTTGGAACTCAACATTTGCAATGATCCAGTGCGCGCTGGAGTTTGCTGTGGTATGCATCCTTTTTCTTCGGTCGGCTAAAGCAACTGTTTCGGATGATGGAAGATTTATTTAAAAGAAAAAAAAAAAAAAAAAAAAAAAGCCAATAGATTCAACGATGGCTGCCGACAAGGAAATACAGGCCGAGGCTCTAGGTGAAAGTGAGTGGGACGTACTTAGGAATGTTGTCAGAGTTTTGGAAGTAAGTGGTAGTTGCTCTGGCTCCACACTCATTTTGTCTGCCTCTGCACAATGCAACACCTCACCACATATAACTGCCAGTGTTTCGATGATTGTACGAAGGATATAGTCAAACAAACGACCCCGACAATAAGCTCTGCGATACCAGTATACAACCTTCTGATTGACCGGCTAGAGGACAAGCTTGAGGACAGGCTGGAGGGTTGCGGTGAATTACAGTTAAGCCCGGATCAGAGAGACGCCATGGAGGTTGCTCTAAGCAAGCTCAGAAAGTACTACTCCCAAACAGATACCGCTGTATACTCAATCAGTACAGGTATGTCGATGTCAGCGTGTGGCCGTTGCCCCTTCCAAAGCAGAGGAAACCCCGCAAAAACTCACTCTCCTTTTCTTCGAATAGTGCTGGACCTGCGCTTAAAGCTACAATACTATAAAGATCAGGGCTGGGAGCAGCACTTCATTGAGAGAACCAAACAGGCTGTAATCGAAGTGTACTGGAAAAACTACACACCGCTGCAAGGTTCCGGCCGAAGTCTGGATGAATATGCCGAGAGATCCCTCCTGTCCCATATTTACTTCAGCAGAAAGAGGAAGAGGGAGCCGTCAGTGGAAGAGCTGCCATCAGTGGAAGAGCTGCCATCAATAGACGGACTTACCATTTACCTCGCCAGCGACCGCGTGGTCCTGCTGGAGGGCGCGGAAGTGCTCAACTGGTGGAAGGTGGTCAGGCGGGCATTGGGCCAATTTATCCTACCAATCTAACTACTGCTCTACCCACTGGGGCGTGCAGCTGCATCAAACGGACTTCCCCAGCCTGTGTGGTATGGCTCGGAACTACCTGGCGATTCCTGCCTCCAGCGCTCCCGTCGAGCAGGTGTTCTCAGATAGGATGGACCTCATTGCCCTAAAGAGGTGTGTGCTGAATGCTGAGACAATCTGGGCATGTATGTGTCTGAAGTCTTGGTGGGGCTTGGGCCGCTAAAATTTGGCGGGACTGCGGACAAGTTGGTTGGCCTTGTGGAATATTTTATACCTTTCAAATTAATACCTTTCAAATTAATAAAAAAAAAAAAAGGGGAAAAAAACCTGAGGACTCGGCCTGGAGTTTGCGGCCCAAGTGGGCAGGGTTGGTGGCGGTGGTGGAGGGAGCGCGCAATATTTACGGCCCTCAGCCAGCAGCGAGGGGCTGCCCCAAGCTGCCAGTGTCCGGGTCGGTGGGTGGGTCGGTGGGTTGGTGGGTCGGCAGAGGGAGCGTGCAAAATTTGCAGCCCTCCACCAGCAGTGAGAGGCAGCCCCAAGCTGTCAGTGGGCGGGGTCGGTTGGCAGGTTGGCGGGCGTGGAATCGGTGGAGGGAGCATGCAAAATTTGTGGCCCTCCGCTGGCAGTAAGGGGCAGCCCCAAGCCGCAAGTATCTGGGACGTGTGGGGCAGGTGGAGGGAGCATGCAAAATTTGCAGCCCTCCGCCAGTGGCGTGGGGGCAGCCCCAAGCCACCAAGGAGTCTGGGGCAGAGGGTGCTTCTGGTGGTCGGAGGGCAGTCGGAGGGCATTTCTGGCGATCGGAGGGTATTTCCGGTAGTCGAAGTCGCCGGTTCGGGTCCCACAGGCACCCCAGCCCTGTACCGCAGTGCCGCACTGGCAGCGCTACAGAGCAGGGCCGAGGGGCCAGTAGGGCCCTGTATAATGGCTAAGCTAGTGCTACATAAGAGGCACCCGGCCCAATCCCCCCACATAAGACTGCCCAACCCGCACAAAATGGCTGCCTAACCCACGCAAAATGGCTGCCTAACCCATGCAAAATGGCTGCCTAACCCTCACGAAAGATTGCCTGACCCTCGCAAAAGATTGCCTGACCCTCGCGAAAGATTGCCTAACCCTCACAAAAACTGCTCCACCCACCAGTCTCAGGCCTTGATGAGCCTATCATCTATTGTGAGTGCGACGACTGTTGTGTCTGAGCTCTCCTCGAAGGTGACGGTGCCATGGTGGTCATATGGTTGGAATAGGACGGCTGTGTTGGCCGCAAATGGGACCCCGAAACCATAGGTGAGGTCGTACCAGACTCCACCGCTGTCCTCCCAGGTTGGGCCTTCCTTTCTGGGACATAAAACATTACCGGGGTGACATTGTTGTCTGTATGTGTGGGCAGAGAAAGGTTGCGCCCGACATATCCTGATGTGACGTGAGTGTACGGTTGGGTGAACCCTTGGCCTAGGACCTCATACTGTCAGGCTGTGCTGGTGGATGCTTGCCCTTGGTCCAGCCCCGGGAGCCCCGGCTTGGAAACCTGCTGAAACGGATGGCAACCAGTCAGTCATTTTTGCGTGCGGGGGGGCAGAAACCCCCCGGGCTGCAGCATCCCGAAAAAGCGGAGCTCCTCACCTCATAAGGCACGCTAAATTGTGCCAAGAATGTACGTACAGCTGTGCCGAGTTCACCACCAAGCTGGTCTGCCGTATGCTCTACCAATCTACTCAAAGAACCCCAGATCATAGCCGCCATCGCCGCACAGGCCGTATCATGCTCACATGCAGTTTGCTCTTCGACGGCACTTCTAAAGTTCCGGTAGGGGTACAGAATCTTGTGCATCCCTGGAATTGTATCAAAAAAGAGTATGTCAGTGAAGAGTGTGATTTATCTGGGAAGGGGTTAAAAAAAAAAAAAA
>RBNI01001165.1:0-23967 GCA_003990745.1 Jimgerdemannia flammicorona | reverse complement strand
CTTTAAAAAAAAAAAAAAAAACAAAAAAATGATATCACCTTCTAAAATAACTTAGAGAATTTTAGTGATCTACTTATTTTGCTAGAAGATGATATCAATAAACTTCTCTCACTATCTGAGTCTCTCACTGACTTTAGCACAATTGTGGAGGATGATTTAGTCAGACCCCCTGAAGAGAAGGAGGATGAGTATAATATAATCTCATTACACTGAATTTTAAGTTAAATAAGAATGACTTTATTAGCCAAATTGAGTAAGTTAGTTAGTTAGTCTAATGATAACTATGTATTAACCAGCTCAATTTATTACAAATATAAAATTAGGCTTATTCAGTTAGTTGGTTATCTGAATTTCAAAACTATACTAATTAGTATCTTCTAGTAATTGTAAGTTATAACTAATTATCTAGCCTTATATATAGTCTAAAAACTGTATAAATACTCTCTGATCTATAGTGAATAAATCTTAATCAATTGGTTTGCAATAGTAACTTAAGTTCTAAAAAATAATGAAGTTAAGTATAAGAACTTTGAGAAAAGACTCTAAGAGCTGAAGAATTACTCTTGCTGTTATAGAACCTAAGATATAAGATCAAAACTACTTTAAAATACAAGTCAGTTAGTTAAAAATTACTGCAAAATTAAATATAAGATCTAGGAAATCCAGCCAAGGCTACCAGAATTACCAACTCACTAGAAACTCAAAAACAACATATGAATTGAATGACCAGTCATGTGACCAATAGCTTGAGATAAACAAACTTCAAGTTGATGTAAATATGAACAAACCAAATAGTATTTAACATGAATATTGAGTCTGAAATTGTTAAGAAATAAACAGAAGATAGTATATTAATAATTTAAAAATATATTGAGCTATGTAGAAAGAAATAAGAGATATAAATCATATATCACAATATATATTATTTTAGATATATATTAAATTTTATTATTCAAAACACTCTTAGTTCTATTAATAAGTCTATTAAAAAGCTATAAAAGTTTATAAAGAACATTAAAAATTTAGTGTAATGATAAGTACAACTGGTAAAAGTTTGTAAATTCTCTAGAATTTCTATTTTGAAGCCTCTTTTAGATATTATGATATAATGGAGTTCTATATATAAAATTTTACTACATACTCTAAGAATTTATAAGATAAGATTTTAAATCAATTTGTATAGATTTGTAATATAATTTAAAATATAATTCAGAAGTATTTTAGTACTAAATAAATTGATATTGTATCTAAATAAAGTTTGAATATATTGTATATTATAGATAAGCAACTGAATGATATATTAGAAGATATATAATAATTATTTAAAATTTGTCAATTTTTTAAGTCTTTTACCAAGGTAATAACTATAATATTAGCTTCAAATATTATTGATATATATTGAACTAGTTTAGATATATATGATTTTGAAAGTATTTTATTTATAAATTTAGAAATTAATCTAGTAAGTAATTAAAAATTAATAAGTATATATTTTAATTTTATTTTTTATATTTATATAAATAATGCTTACTACTACTAAGAATATATATATATAACTTCTAGTATTACTATAATATAATACTATTATATAGTATAGCTTTGGTCTTAGATTTATATATTAATATATATTATTTCTGTTATGAGAAATAAAAAAAATCTTTAATTGATAAATAGAAGAATTAGATGGAATATATCTGGAAAAAGGAGTATTAGATTGTTAATGCTATTATTATACTTTCAATACTCCATAATTCTGATGATTTTATTAACTTAATATAAAAGAATAAACAATATATTAATATAAATAACAAGCTTAAATAGTAAGTATTGTTATTATATTTCTTAGTTGGCTTGGTTGATTTTCTCTCATATTTATCTATTTCAGTTATTTGTCAGAGAATTTAGCTAATTCTTATATAGATATGCTAGATTGATAGTAGTGAAATCAGTTAGTATATTCTAATCTTTTATAAATAGCTTACAATTATCTTATTATTCTAGTAATATCTATTTTATCTGAATATATATTTTTTATTATTAGTGAACTAGTAACTAAATATCAAAAAAGCTTATATATAAATATAATTTGTATAAATATATATTTAGATTCTTAGTGATCTTTAAATATTATTCAAATTATTTTTTCAGAGCAGAGTTCAGAGAATTGAGTTCAGAATTAGATTCAGGGATCAGATTTAGAGTTGGGTTCAGGAGTTGAGTTCAAGATTAAGTTAAGAATAAATAATAAGTCAGATTAAAGATAGGTAATATATAATTCTGACTCTAGTTAAAGATGAGAAATGTATAATTCTGGATCAGGTTAAAAAGATAAGTAATATATAATTCTTAGTCAGGTTAAAGACAGGTAATATATAATTTTGGATTGGCTATTTTAAATTAGATTTATAGAGTTCTAGTACTACTTACTAGACTAGTAAGAAAGATAGAGATACTGTAGACCAGGATTACCAATTATAATTATATAGATAACTATTTTCAAGAAACCACTATAATGTTGAGAAGATGAGTCAATAAATAAGATCACTTTATCCAAACAGAAGTATATCTCTTAGCCACCCTTCTCCCAATTTATGATAAAGATAAATACTGATTTTTAAGATAGTAAGAAGTCAATAATTGAGCTTTGCATTTTTGAGCAATGAGATATTATAATTATTGAAACATCCAGACTGCTGAGATTGTCTATATTATAAGATTTATCTTAGCTAAGATATTATAATACATACATATACTCAAGGAAAGAGATAATAGAGCTGAGATCTAAAGAAAGTAGTCAGAAAACCAAAGAAGGCCCTCAAGATCTATAACTTACAAAATAACATCTTGGCTCTCATCAGATATAAAACTTATAAAAGATAGATAGAAGATACATACTATCAGCTTTATAGAAGTCTTAGATCCTATAGAAAATAGAAAAATCAATTACTTCTGAGACCTCTCTACTGAAGCCAGATAGCTGCTCCTTAATCTTAAAGTATAGAGGCTTATATCTACTAAAGCTTAAGTCCAAGGATAACTAGAACTTGGTAAAGATATTATCTAGTATATCTTACTATATCTCAAGACTAACCTCTAATAAAAACTCACTAAAAAGATATAGGAATGATCTTCACAACCTTAGAGATAAATTTATTAAGCCTAGAATAATATTAGAACTTAGTATAAAACTAACCATACAGCTATCTAAGGGAACTTATGTAAATCTAACAAATCTTAAGATCTAAACTTACTAGATAAGGAATAACTATAGATGGAGAAACAATAGACCCTAGATATATAAACAAAATCAGGATTATTCTGAATAATAGTAATATAGAATAAAACAGAGTAAAATATTGTACAAGCAATCTTTGTAAAGGTCAAAACTCCCCAACTATAAGAAGTCTCTGATCTGACTCAAGATACAAGACAAATTAAAAAATTTGGAAGCTCAGATAAGAAAGATGTATATCTCCTCTAAGTCAATTACTTTAAAGAGGATATTTATAAATACATATACTGCTAACTAGTCAAGCTATATAAAAATCTCATCTTAGAACTAGAAGAGCAGACTATATTTGAAATCTTATACTACTTGATTCTAAAAATCTCTTCTTTGAACTTAACAAAAATTTCAAAAACCTAGATATATAAAGAAGAATATATATTTTCAGATAAGATAAACTCTATTGACTCTTGAGCAATCAACCAAGACTGAGACAGTCTCATTCTGCTAAAAGGAACTATTATAGACAATCTGATACCCTATCTCAATTAGATATACAGAGAAGTATATAAACTAAACCTATTGAAAAATGACAAAAGATCTCAGAAGAAAAAAAAGACCTTTCTTTAACACAGAAGAAAGTAAAGCCTTTTACTAATATTAGAGAAGAATTGATATCAAATAGTAGTAACTTATAGAACTTTTATAAATACTAGGATATCTTTTTTATATTTATTTTTATTTATTTTATTTTTTTTTATTTTATAGTCTCTTGGACTGTACTCTTTATTAATACCCTCTCATCTATATTATATATATAATACATACACTGAACTCACTCTTACCCAATCTCCCTAAGGAGCCTCCTCCCCCCCACACTCTCCTGATTAAAAACCACTAGATCATTAACCATCTCCACCTTTCTACTACTTAGCTCACAGATACTCTCCACTAGATGGCACCAATGCCCACCCTGGGGACCCCACCTAACTCACTGCTCTGTCAGTACATCTCTCATCAACTCCTCTCATCTTAATAATTTCTTCTGTATTTCCAGCTGTCACCTCTTCTCAAAAAAAAAAGAGCCAATATCTAGCTATCTCTACTCAAACTGCCAATATTCACCATATTATGAGTCACTCATTACCCACCCCTCCCACCAACCTAGCTTTCAAATCCTCCCAGTGACCTCTGTCCCCATCCAGCCTCCTCTTGACCCCCAGCCAATCTCTTACATATAGCTATCCAAAAGTCCCCCAGTACTTTACACTCTCTCAGCCAATGTTCTGGTATCTGTATCAATCCTCCAACTTGTTCTACATTATAGCACTCCTTGCATTCTAGGAGACCACCCTCCACCAGGTGGCCAGAGTAGAAATTCAACATGACATTTCAATATAACATCCTCTACCATACCACTTAGAACTTAGGAGGGAGCCATTACTATATCTTAGTACATTATGATCAGACTTCTGCCCAGTCCCACCCCTCTCTAATCTCCACTGTCTACCATCTACTAGGTCATAAGTCCTGGCCAAGACTCTACTAAGATATCTTTACTACATATAAACTATAGCAACCTATTGTATAACTTATTATACATAGAGCCATCCTCATGCAACTTAAAGTTCAATATGTTTAGGATTATATCATCCTCATCTTCATTCTCATTTTCTTCAGGAAGTCTGGCTAAATCATTTTCTACATTCTCTACAATTGTGCTATAATTAGTAGAGAGCTCTGTAGATGACAAAAGAGGGCTTGTATGCTTCTTCAGAAGATTGTTAAGATCTTCTCATAAAGTAAGCAGTTCACTCTACTCTAGTTTTTAAGATCTCTAACTAATGGTGTTATTATCCACAAAGTAGGATATATCTGTAGAATTCTGAATATAGCAGACTCTCAAAGAAGGGCCTTAGAACAATGCAATCAGATCTTGAAGGAACTAATTTGGATTTTTCTCTAGAATAGGATTCTAAAGGTCTTGAATCTTATCACTCTTGACCATGATAGTAGACTGGGCTTCTTCTGCAACTATTTCTTCAAGATAGTCTATATAGTGGTTTATCAGTTCTTGAGTATCTGAAACCTTGACATATTTTAAGTTGGAGATGGCTCAGAGTACATGTCTAAATATCTGATAGATTCTCTTGGCCAACTTCTATTCATACTGTAATGTGCCTGGCTCAATGGAGGTAAATTACAAGGTTGGAGGTTGGTGTAGTTTGGCTTGAGCCCACAGTTACTTTGTTAAAAAGCAACTAAATGTTCTAAGATTTCCTGAGGTCCTTGGTGTTTAGTGGTATAATAGTCAAGATCTGAATACTGTATGAGCCGTTTCCTTTTTGGGACAGGTTCTTGAGTGTAGTGGCAATTTGTGTATATGAACAGGTTTCCTTCTTGGGTCAACTGGGAATGGTGGAATTTGTGTAGCATGAGCAGTTTCCTTCTTGAGTAACAGGTGATTTCTGTATAGTGTGATGATCTCCTTGTATGTGATGGTCTGGCAATTTAGCAGTTTTCCTTATGCAATTTCTGCATGACGATCTTGTATAGTGCGAATGGATTTCCTTATGTGGGTCAACTGGGAAGGCAGCGATCTGGCAGATAACTCGATTTGGCTCACTGGGAATAGAGGATGCTGTGGATCCTTCTTACTGGAAATTGTACTGATAGCAGATAACTTGATAACTCAGGCTCACTGGGAATGACGAATAATTCGGAGATCATGGATTTTCTGAAAATGCAGATAACTTGAAAATGGCAGATGATGCAGATTCTCCTGAATCAGCGGGCTTCTTAAAAAAAGGCAGCTTCAACTGGGAATAACTCAGATGGCATGAGTTCTTTCAGATTGGGCTCTTCTGGGAATACGAACAATTGGTGGCATTCTTTGGGAAAGGGTCTCTTGGCAAAGTTACATCAAAGACTGGTTTCATTTGCACAGGGTTACATTGTAGACTGGCTCCACTGCGAAGTTGCATCAGAAACTGGCTTAAGCAAAGCAGCTTTCTGGGGAAGGCAGAGAATAACTTGGAAACAGCAGCTTATTCCTTAAGTGGCAGGCTACTCAAATGGTGGCGAAGTTCTCCTTGAACTTGGTGGCAAACTTCAGGCTTATCTGGCAAGCGAACCAATCAATCTTTGTATCGGAAAGTGGACCAGAGTGGGAAAAGGGGACCAATGCTCAATCTTTAGAGGTTTCTTTGGTTTGTACTTCAATTTGGACTGAGGTTTATTCACTCTTGTCTCTGGGGTAATTTATACAAGTTGGTTGCTATCTGGTTACTATGTGGCTAACTATAGATTTGCTATTTCTGGTAATGTTTGGGTGTGCCTCTGAGTACAGGTGTGTCCACAGGACATGAGTGTGTCTGCAGGATATGAGTGTGTCCACAGGACATGAGTGTGTCTGCAGGACATGAGTGTGTCTGCAGGACACAGGCAAACAATCCTGATCTGGTATCTTGGCTAATTATAAGTATGGTGGGCATGGGTAACTATGATACACTGGAAGTCACATCATGCTGAGTAAGTATGCTAATTGTTCGCATCATCTAGCTAAGTTATAATTCAGGTGGTACATTTTGGTCTGTTACATCAGCCCCCACTGAAGGGTAGTCTTGTCCCAGACTACTCTTCAGTCATCATCCCAATAGGCATAAGCAGCTTCTGCATCTATACCTGTTTCATCATCATCATCTGAGCTATGGTCAGTCTATTCCAGGAGTTCTTCTTCTTCCTCGGGGAATAGGATCTCTACTTGGTGAATGATACTGAGGTAGGTGGGCAGGGTCATCCTTTGGAGGTCTTGGGTACTGGCCAATTGTTGATCTTCTTGGTTTTCTTTGGGTCTGCATGGGTTCCTTCTTTTGAGACTATGAATCCAAGGAATTTGAGTTTCTGTTTCCCAAAGTAGCATTTCTTTGCATTTAGTCTCAAGTGGGTTTTGTGGGTGAGCTTGAAGAATTCCTCTAGGTGGTGCAGGTGTTCTTTGAAATTTGCTGAATCGATGTTGGAATCTTCCATGTATACAATCAGGCAGTAGTGAATCAAAGGGGCAAAGACTGAATTCATCATTCTCTGGAAGGTGGGGGGTGCATTGCAAAGTCCAAAGGGCATTCAGAGGTATTCAAACAGTTTTCCTAGAGCAAGGAAGGCTGTCTTTTTAATGTCCTTGGGGTCCATGGGGATCTCATGGAATCCTGCGAAGAGGTTTATACTGCTGAAGTATCTGGCATCTTGTAACTGATCGAAAAGGTCATCGATTCTGGGCAAAGGATAGGCATCCTTTTTGGTGACTGAATTGAGTTTTCTGTAATCCACACAGAGTCTCCATCCTCCTTTCTTTGGTACAATGAGTATAGGACTGGCCCAGGGACTGGTAGAAGGTCGGATGACTCCATTGTCTAAGAGTTCTTGAATGTACTCCTTTTCGAATGTTTTCAAGTGATGGGGTATTCTATAGGGTTTCTGCCAGATGGGTGTTGCATTTCCTGTATTTATACTGTGGTGGTATGATGGATTGTATGGCAGGTTGCCATAATTGGTGGTGAAGATATCCTGATATTTGTTGAGTAATTCCAGTAGTTGTTGCTGTTGTTGAGGTGTCAATTCTTCTCCAATGTTGGTGGAAGGCTTCACTGTCTCCTGGGTCACAGAGGGGCCTTTCCTTTCTTCTGGGACCTTTTGCTATTTCCTGATAGGTTTAGTTCATAAATTTCCCTATGAGTTCAGTTGAGAAAAGGCACCAGATGTTCTATGATGGTTCCTTTTGGCAAGATGATGGTCTCCCAACTTTGGTTGGTTCCTTGGGAGTGTACTGGGTTCATCTTGTTAGGGAATGTGTGTCCCTCTATATCCAGGTGTGGGATATCTTCCTTGGATTCAAAGAAGAGATTTCTGGGGTCAGGTGGCGCAAAGATTTCAAAGGTAGTTTGTTCTTCAGGCTCCAGGATGAGATTCTTGTGCAGTCTGACTGGTTGCCAGTATACTTGCTGGGGAACATTCCTCTTGAGGTGGTTGACTTGAAGGAGATATACCTCCTTTCTGTCAGAACTTCCAAATCCCTTTGCTTGTCTTGCTCCTTCAGTTAGTTCAGAGACTTCCTGTAACTGCAGGGTCTTGACCTTCATGAAGACTGCTTGGGCAATCTTCTGTCCCCTAATAATTTGGTGCTATTCTGCACTGCTATTGTGTAGGATAACCTTAATGTCGCCTGTATACCCGGGGTCAATGGTTCCTCCTTCTATGGTTATCCCCTGTCTGGCAAGTCTGGACCTTGAGGTCAGTTAAATATAAGCTCCTTGGGGTGACTGCATGGCTAATCTGGTTCTGACCATGAAGGTTTTTCCAGGCTTGATAGATTCATCCTCCAGGCTATGAAGATCATATCCTATATCCTCTGGGTGGGCTTTAGTCAGGGGTTTGGCCTTGGGGTGCAGCAAGGCATACTGGGCAATATCCTTGCTGAGTTCGGGCTTTCCTAAGGCTGAAGCTCCACTAGCAGAGAGCCTCCAAGCTCTGAGGTTGAGGTGTGGCTATCTGGCTCCAGTAGAAGGGTCTTGGAGGTAATTAATTCCCCTTCTTCCTGTAGGGTCTAGGGCTTCCATGAAGTTGGCAGCATCTTCTGCCCATCCCTGGCAGGTAGCATGTCTGATGAGAGCTAGGATATCTTCTCCCAAATCATAGATCTTGAGGATTCTTCTTCCTGGCTTCTTGGTCTAGCTTTTTTGAATCTGGCTTTTTCGGATCTGGCTTCGGTTATCTCCTTTCTTCAAGGTATGTACTGCAACATCATGGCTGAGATGAATCTTCTGATGTCTGCAATCTTGGCAGTCAGGGTGTCTCCCATAGTTGCAATATTCCATTGCTTGAAAATGATGTTCCTGGCTATTTATCTCTTGTTGTCTTGGAAATCGGTACCCATCTTGATCATAGTTGGGGGAAGGGTAGACAAGGGGTATATTTCTGTTTGGGTGAAGAAGCCATGTCCCCTAAATCGACTTTGTAACCTTGTGGTGACTTCTTGGAAGTGGTGGACTATGCAAGAGTAGTTGGAGGTTCTGGTCTCTGGGGTCTCTGTTTTTCTTGTTGGTCCAACAGATGACACTGATAGCAGTAGTCTCGGGGAGAGTGGAAGACCATTTGGTGTAGACATCTTCCTAGCCAAAAAGCTTTCTCTTGGTGAGTCTCTTTCTTGGGAATAATGGTGATTGTACTAGGTCCTTCTTCTATATTCTAAGGGTCATTGTCTTCAGATGGTGTCTACCAAGGGTCATCCCAGGGGATGAGTTCAGGGGCTTCTTCCTCTTCAGGTACTTCTTGTTCAGAGACTTCTTGGTCAGAAGTTTCTTCCTCCTTAGATGATTCCTGATCCCAAATCACTTGTACTTCTGTAGCTTCAGTTGCAGGTATGTCTGGAACATGTCTGCATTTCTTTTTCTTTCTTCTGCACTCTGGGCAGGCTGTGCCAGGTGATTTCCTTGTTCCCATGATCTTGGAGGAGAGCTCAGGACACCTGTGTCTCTTGAGGCATGTAGGGCATCCTTTGATATCTCCTGCAATGGCTCCAATGGTGATAGGGATGGTGTTCTTGGCCCACACATTGTCTTCTGATCTGTCATCCACCAGGTTGATTCGGGGATTGAGTCTGGGATCATTTCCATCTTCAGATTCTTCCTCTTCTTCTGTAGTAGATTCTTCACTGCTGGCATACTCTTCCTGAATAGTGACCTTCTTCTTCTTCTTTGATTGTTCATAGCTGGTCACCTTTACTCTGTACTTCTTGCCCCAATAGTCAAACTTGAGTACTTGTTGGCCAATATCAACAACTGCATTCATTTTCTTCATCCAGTTGGTGCCAAGAATCATGTCATAGGTAACAGCTTCAGTGATAACAGCTTTGGGGATGGAGAACTGAATGTGTCCAAGAGAGATGGTGATATTTCGTACTTCTTCAAGGGGTTGAGTTCAGGCTCCATCTGCTACTATGATGATGAGGTTGGATGGTCCATCAATGGGCCATTGGAGGGTATCCAGAAATCGTTTGGCAATGACACAGACAGCTGCTCCTGTGTCTATAAGAATTTTTGCTTTTTGTCCTCCAATATCTCTATGTAAATAAGTGCTGATATGTCTTTCAGCTGCTTGGACAGGGATGGAAGCTGGTTCTTGCTATGGGATTGGAACTCAGCCAGTGCTAGATCTGGTGGTTCTCAGCAATTTGTTTCGGACTCCAGCTGGTATCAGTTGCAAGAACTGCAGGAGAGGGACTTTCATCTTAGCTTCTTGAATCTTCTGCCAGGCTTCATTGCAAATGTCTCTAGGCATGGTCTTCAGAGTGTACTTCTTCTTAGACTTCAGGGGTATAGGTTCCCATTCTTCTTATTCTATTTCTTCATCTTCTGGTGGCAGCTCATTTGTTTCAGGCACAAATGGTGAGAGAGTTCGGGGAGGTGTTTCTACCTGTTCCTTCTCATGCTCTTCATCTTCTTCCTGGATCATTCTTCTGCTGACATTTCTAGATGGCCTTCCTATAGGTCTCTTCCTTTTCTCTGCTGGGTAGACCATTTTTTGAGTGCTAACCTTAGTAGAGTACAAGTCTAGGTCACTGTAGTCTTCACTGTTGCTTGCTTCCTTGAAATCTTCGACAGAATGGGCTTCAGTCTTCTTGTACTGAGTGTCATTCCTTCAGTTCAGTGGTTCTGAGTCCCTTTGGTCACTTCTTTTGTTGTCACATTCAGTGGCATAGTGTCTGAATTGTTCACAGTGGAAGCATTGGACTTGGGCTCTGTCTCAGGCAGGGTACCTTCTTTCTTCTTATTGGTAATTTCTGTTATCTCTTGGTGGATAACTTTGGCTCCTCTGTGATGGATATGCTCTGTTGTCCTGGTAGCTCTGATTTTCACATGTGATGAGTTTTTCAATCTATCCAACCAATCAGTCCAACTGAGAGCTAAGGTCTTGGATTTCGCTTCTGTCCTTCTTTCCTTCTTTGGCTGGCTTTCTTTCTTCAGATCTTCCTTGTCCTTGGAGGAGTCCTTGTAAGGCTTTGACCAGGATGTCTTCCTTCTCTTCTTTTCTGTCATGATCACTCCAGGTAGTTCCTTGTCTGACATCAAAGTATCCTTGGGCCGTATCTACTTGTTTCTCAGACCTTCTGATGTCTAGGGTGTGGACATGCTGAGCAATATTTGGGGGAATTCCATTCATGAAGATCATTGGGCCTATGATGTCTTAGTTGGTGGCATTGAACCTGGCAGAATGCATTCTCTTCTAGATTCTTGTGAAGAAGGCTCTGGGTGATTCTCCAAGATTCATCTTCATCCCCATGATGGATTTCTGAGCCTTGTAGTGGGTTTCGTTTCCTGCATATTTTTCAATGAGCCAGTGGACCATGGCCTTGTATTCTAGCTCATCAGACATTGCTGCTTGTATCTGTCTTGCTAGTTCTGAGTCTTGGTTGGTTGCTGTTCAATGGAAAATTCCTCTGGCTGGTTCTCTGAGCTGGGCTTTGTAGATGGCGATTTTTCTTTTATCTGAAATATTCCTCAAGGCTGCAATTCCTTCAATTCTGTCAAGGAATTCTCTGGGGTCTTCCTCTGGATATCCTGCAAAGGTTGGCAATAAAGTGGCCATTTCTTTGTCACTTTCTTCTGGTTCTGGTTCAGGTTCAGATTTAGATTCAGATTCTGATTCTGATTCGCTTTCTGAGCTGACACTGGAGATGAGGGTGCTTGGGTATCTTGAGGATGGTGTTCTGATCCTTGGATGGGGTGAAATAGGTCTAGGTATTCTTGTAGGAGCTACTTCTGGTTCTGCAAGGGGTTGTGGTAGAGGTTCTATTGGTGAGATTGGTAGGACTGGTGTGGGGTGTCTGGCTGTAAAGTGTTGGGTTCATGTAATAAGATCTTCTAGTTCCTGTGCAAGTTCTCCAAAATCTCTAGCAGGGCTGTCTGTATTATCTGGTTGATCTGGTTGTGGATTTTGGGCTGTACTGCCTTCTGGTTCTGGTTGGGATCCTTCTGATGCTGGGTAATTGACAAAGGAGGAAGAAGGCCCAGCGGGAGCCAGGGGAGTGAACCCAGAGCCAGTGTCAAAGTGAACGGAAGACATGTGGAAAGCCTGTATAAGGGGGATGAATAAAGAACGTAACCAAATTTGCATCAGCCATTTATTGCCATGCAAAAGCATGGTCCTTATATACAAAATACAATGTCCCAAAAGGGAGGACATGTCACAACTTGGGGCAAACCAAATTAGGAACCACATGACCACCAGAGATAAGCAGAGATAAAGGGGGAGCTAATCCCAATTGCAGGATAAAAATCACAAATAAATACAAACAAAACAAATCCAAATCAAGATTAAAAAACATCCACAGACCCTGGAGGGGTGAGCGCAAGTGAGGGGTGAGGCTGAAACAGAGCGAGCTGCAGCGAGCCTGAGCAAAGTGAGGGGCCAAAGGCAGCAGAGGGGAGCAGAGTAAGGCCGAGACCCTGGAGTGAGTGTGAGACCCCAGAGGGGGCAAGGATGTTTTTTAATCCTCTCCGACAGAGTCAGAGGCACTAGAAGGTGATGAAAATGCAAAGCAAGAGTGATGGATTAAAGAAGAAACAGAAGGAAGACGTGAATGAGTAATCAGAGGGCATCGAGAAAGAGACAAAAGTCCATGGCATGAAAGAGAAGAGTGTAGGACAGTGTCAGAGTATTGAGCAACCCATTAAGCATGATCAAATGGTACAATGAGAATTGGGGGTGGGAAGGAAGAGGGGGTATGGAGTGGGTAAGGGGGGAGGGAGGGAAAGGAGGAGAAATAAGAAGGAGAGAGAAGAGAAGAGTGAACAATGGACCATTCAACTGAAGCAAGAAGATCACGAACGATAGAAATTGGGTAGACATGATGATGGACTACAAAGTTGCTAAGAACCCGAACAGCAGACACCCAATCAGAACGACAGGAGCAGCATAAAGCAAGACAAAGAGCCTCACCATGAACACATTCAAGAAGAGTGCGATGAGGATGATTGGACAAGAAGTCAGGGAACTGTTGAGAATGAGAAAAATGAGAATATACAACAGTTTGAAAGGGGGAAAGAGAAATGGAAAGGTCCAAAAAAGGAATACTAGTCATACTGCACACCCAGGTAATAGAGTGATGAGGAGGGTAGACACCCAGAAACACACTAGAGATATCGACACCAGCAATAGCAAAGATAATGAAGTCATCAATGTATTGGTGAAAGAAGATATCCCCAGCCCAGAATGCAATGGAAAGAGGTAAAGTAGGATCACATATCACATGAAGTTCATGAGCCAAGCCAACCAAGTTGGCAAGGGTGGGGGTACAATTCGTTCCTATGGCAATACCAGATACCTGGTGGAAACAGCCAAGGGCTGACTCAAAGAAATTAGAGCGGCAGACAAGGAGCATAAGCTCAACAATGGAAGCCAACAAAACAGGGGAATCCAAAGGAAAAACAATGAAACCCAAGAAAAGAAGACAATCATCGATCTCATCAAAACAAATAGCAGTATAAAAGGAGGAGAAATCACCAGAGGCCAAGTGGGAAAAACAATGAACAGGCACAATGGTGGAGCAAAGAAGGGTGAGCTCTTGAGTATCATGAAGAATAGTATACTCAGGCCCAAGACAGTGCTGAAGAAGAGCCATCCGGGAGAGGAAAAAGCAAGAGAGCCATTTCGAAATCTCGGTAGTAGGTAAACAAAAAGCAGCCGTAATAGGACGCCAAGCCAAAAGAGGCTTGTGAACCTTAGAAAGGGTATAGAAAACCAGAAGGCGAACATCTGGAGAGGACAAAGAGTCCTGAAAGAAGTTAAAAATGGGGTTCGCAAAAGGAGAGTCTGAAAGCAATCTAGTATGAGTCAGAGAAACCTGAAGAAGAGTGAGAACCTCATCCAATCCAAGAGCACTAGGCTTGTAAGCCGTGGCTCGAAGGAGGGCAGAAAGGCCATCGAGGTAGAGCGATTTAGGAATAAGTGCAAAACCTTGATTCATATCAGTGACTGTGAGCAAGTGCAAAGGCAGTTGCTTGACCGATTTAAGTGCAGTACACACAGCACAGTCCAAAACCAAGCAAGAGCGAGCATGTCCGGGAACGGACAGTGAGCAAGCCATGTTGAGGAATACACAGTGTGAAGAGACATTGGGAGGGGGGACCCAATTGCTAGGAATAAAATAGCGAGAGAGCATCTCACCACAATCCTCAAAGAAGATGGCAAGATCAAGAGCATGACAAAAGTGCAGAAGATGAGCTGGATCGGTGGAGGAGAATTGAGAGGGAGTCACAGAAAAAACAAAGCAAGGACTCAGGGATAAGGTAAAGACTTAAAGGGGAGAAAGGGGGCAATCAGCCAAAGAAAAAGGAGGGGACAAAAGAGCCCCAGAAGAGGAATAAACCCAAAAGTTTGGGACAAGCAACTGGGAAAGGCGAAGAGGGGACAGTATGAGGAACCACTCAGGGCACACCAGAAGTGACGACAGAATCCGAGAAGGGACAGGGACACTGGGGGAGAACCACACTGGGGGAAAGTTTAAGAGTGGGAGGTCTTCCCCTTCCCTCTGACTTTTTTTGAAGGTGGTGAGCCCGACAAGTGAGAGCACACCCCATCAGAGTGCCAGACCTTGCAGCCACAGGCTTTCATGCAGCCCTTACATTCAGGGGTACAGGGAGAGGAGGCAGAGGAGGAACCAGCGGAGGAGGCAGAGGGAGAGCAAGCAGCCGAAGGGGCAGCAGTGCGAGGAACACCACTATGGGGGCAGATGGACTTGACCGGGTGCCAGTAGGCACAGTGGAGGTGACCAGAGCAGACAGCACAAGACCAGGCCCCAACGGGGCAGGAACTAAGTTGATGGCCATGCTTGGGGGCAGGGGGAATGGAGGAGGAGAAGGCCTTGGCAGGGGAGGGAGACTGAGAAGAGACTGACGAAGCCTGGTTGGGCTTGGCGGGAGTCTTGGTGGGGGTCTTGGAGGGGGCCTTAGTGGCGGCAGTGGTGAAGGAATGAACCTCGGCATGGGCAGCAGTGCGAGCCTTGGCACAGATGGCCTCGGAGACCGAAACCTCAGAGGAGGCGGGGAGGGGAGCAGTGGCAGTGGCGTGAGCAGTGGCAGTGGCATGAGATATCTCTTGCTCGTGAAGGCAAGCAATGAAGGAGGTGCCAGTGAGGAGGAAACAACGTACAGAATTGATATCAGTGGCAACTAAAGGAACTTCGTAGATGGCGAAGCCACAGAAGGGGGCAGCATCCAAGAGGTGAGAGGAGGCGAAGGCAACAAAAGTGGCACAGGCATGGTGGAAGGAGGTGGAGGCAGTGGCAGCAGAAGCAGCAGCGGCATCAGCGGTGGCAAGCTTAGCAGTGGCAGTGGTGGCATGAACCTCTTCAGAGAGAGCTTGGCGGCAGGCCTTAGGGAGAACGGAGTAGCAAACAGTGGGCGGAGCAATGATGTCGACATTACAGCAGAGACAAGCCTCCTTGGCAGAGAGGGCAAGAACCGACCAGAACTGAGAAAGGAGTAGACGACTAGAAGGATGAAGGTCCAGAGGGAGGGAGAGAATGGCAGCTGAGATATAAGCCTCGAACGAGACAGTGGCAGGGGTGAAGGCAGGGGGAGGAGGAGGAGGAACCTCATCCATAACTTTGTTAACAAGGACGGAGGCCCCGAGGGCAGGCAGTACAACAGAGGAGGAAGAAGGCCCAGTGGGAGCCAGGGGAGCGAACCCAGAGCCAGTGTCAAAGCAAATGGAAGATATATGGAAGAGCATATATAAGGGGGACGAACAAAGAACATAACCGAATTTGCATCAGCCATTTATTGCCATGCAAAAGTGCAGTCCTTATATACAAAATATGACATCCCAAAAGGGAGGACATGCCACAACTCAGGGCGAACCAAATTAGGAACCATATGACTGCCAGAGATAAGTGGAGATAAAGGGGGAGCCAATCCCAGTTGCAGGATAAAAATCACAAACAAACACAAACTAAACAAATCCAAATCGAGATTAAAAAACATCTGCAGACCCTGGAGGGGTGAGCGTGAGCGAGGGGTGAGGCCAAAATGGAGAGAGCTGCAGTGAGCCCAAGCAAAGTGAGGGGCCAAAGGCAGCAGAGGGGAGCGGAGTAAGGCTGAGACCCCGGAGTGAGCACGAGACCCTGGAGGGGGCAAGAATGTTTTTTAATCTCAATTTGGATTTGTTTTGTTTGTGTTTGTTTGTGATTTTTATCCTGCAACTGGGATTGGCTCCCCCTTTATCTCCACTTATCTCCTGTGGTCATATGGTTCCTAATTCAGTTCACCCCGAGTTGTGGTGCATCCTCCCTTTTGGGATGTCGTATTTTGTATATAAGGACCATGCTTTTGCATGGCAATAAATGGCTAATGCAAATTCAGTTACATTCTTTGTTCATCCCCCTTATACATGCTCTTCCACATGTCTTCCGTTCACTTTGACACTGGCTCTGGGTTCACTCCCCTGGCTCCTGCTGGGCCTTCTTCCTCCTCTACTGTACCACCTGCCCTCAGGGCCTCTGTCCTCGTCAATGAAGTTATGGATGAGGTTCCTCCTCCTCCTCTCCCCGCCTTCACCCCTGCCACTGTCTTGTTCGAGGCTTACATCTCAGCCACCATTCTCTCCCTCCCTCTGGACCTTTGTCCTTCTGGTTGTTTGCTCCTTTCTCAGTTCTGGTCGGTTCTTGCCCTCTCTGCCAAGGAGGCTCATCTCTGCCGTGATGTTGACATCATCGCTCCACCTGCCATTTGCTACTCCGTTCTCCTCGAGGCCCGCTGCCAAGCTCTCTCTGAAGAGGTTCGTGCCACCACTACCGCTGCCAAGCTTACCACCACTGATACTGCCACTGCTTCCGCCACCACTGCCTCTGCCTCCTTCCACCATGTCTGTGCCGCTTTTGTGGCCTTTGCCTCCTCTTGCCTCTTGGATGCTGCCCCCTTCTGTGGCTTCACCATCCATGAAGTTCCTTCAGTTGCCACTGATATTGATTCTTTACGTCATTTCCTCCTCGCAGGCACCTCCTTCATTGCTCACCTTCACGAGCAAGAGACATCTTGTGCCACCGCCGCTGCTTGCGCCACCACCACTGCTCCCCTCTCCGCCTCCCCTGAGGTTTCAGTCTCTGAGGCCATCCATACTGAGGCTCGTGCTGCTGCCCATGCCGAGGTTTGTTCCTTTGCCACCACCACTGCCAAGGCCCCCTCCAAGACCCCCACCAAGACCCCCGCCAAGCCCAACCAGGCTTCATCGGCCTCTTCTCAGTCTCCCTCCCCCATCAAGGCCTCCTCCTCCTCCGTTCCCCCTGCCCCCAAGTGTGGCTGTCAACTTGGTTCCTACCCCATTGGGGCCTGGCCTTGTGCTGTCTGCTCTGGTCACCTCCACCATGCCTACTGGCACCCGGCCAAGTCCGTCTGCCCCTATGGTGGTGTTCCTTGCACTGCTGCCCCTTTGGCTGCTCACTCTCCCTCTGCCTCCTCTGCCGGTTCCTCCTCCACCTCCTCTCCCCATGCCCCCAAATGTAAGGGCTGCATGAAAGCCTGTGGCCCTAAGGTCTGGCACTCTGATGGGGTGTGCTCCTGCTCATCGGGCTCGCCACCTTCAAAAAAAGTCAGAGGGAAGGGGAAGACCTCCTGCTCTTAAACTTTCCCCCAGCGTGGTTCTCCCCCAGTGTCCCCGTCCCTTCTTGGATTCTGTCATTGCTTCTGGTGTGCCCTAAGTGGTTCCTCATGCTATCTCCCCTTCATCTTTCCCAGTTGCTTGTTCCGAACTTTCGGGTTTATTCCTCTTCTGGGGCTCTTTTGTCCCCTCCTTTTTCTTTGGCTGATTGCTCCCTTTCTCCCCTTCAAGTCTTTGCCTTATCTCTGGGTCCTCACTTTGTTTTTCCTGTGACTCCCTCTCAATTCTCCTCCACCAATCTGGCTTGTCTTCTACACTTTCGTCATGCTCTTGACCTTGCCATCTTCTTTGAGGATTGTGGTGAGATGCCCTCTTGCTATTTTGTTTCTAGCAATTGGGTCCCCCCTCCCAATGTCTCTTCATACTGCATATTCCTTAACATGGCTTGCTTGCTGTCCATTTCCGGACACGCTCACTCTTGCTTGGTTTCGGACTGTGCTGTGTGTACCACACTTAAATTGGTCAAGCAACTGCCTTTGCACTTGCTCACAGTCACTGATAAGAATCAAGATTTTGTGCTTATTCCTAAATTGCTCTACCTTGATGGCCTTTCTGCCCTCCTTCGAGCCATGGCTTACAAGCCTAGTGCTCTTGGATTGGATGAGGTTCTCACTCTTCTTCAGGTTTCTTTAGCTCATGCTAGATTGCTTTCAGACTCTCCTTTTGTGAACCCCATTTTTAACTTCTTCCAGGACTCTTTGTCCTCTCCAGATGTTCATCTTCTCGTTTTCTATGCCCTTCCTAAGGTTCACAAGCCTCTTTTGGCTTGGCATCCTATCACAGCTACTTTTTGTTCACCTACCACCGAGATTTCAAAATGGCTCTCTCGCTTTTTCCTCTCCTGGATGGCCCTTCTTCAGCACTGTCTTGGGCCTGAGTATACCATTCTTCATGATACCCAGGAGCTCACCCTTCTTTGCTCCACCATTGTGCCTGTTCATCATTTTTCCCACTTGGCCTCTTGTGATTTCTCCTCCTTTTATACTGCTATTCATTTTGATGAGATCAATGATTATCTTCATTTCTTGAGTTCTATTGTTTTTCCTTTGGATTCCCCTGTTTCATTGGCTTCCATTGTTGAGCTTACACTCCTCATCTGCCACTCTAATTTCTTTGAGTTGGCCCTTGGCTGTTTCCACCAGGTATCTAGTATTGCCATGGAAATGAATTGTGCCCCCACCCTTACCAACTTGGTTGGCTTGGCTCATGAATTTTGTGTGATATGTGATCCTACTTCACCTCTTTCCATCACGTTCTGGGCTGGGGATATCTTCTTTCGCCGATACATTGATGACTTCATTGTCTTCACTATTGCTGGTGTCGATATCCCTAGTATATTCCTAGGTGTCTACCCTCCCCATTACTCTATTACATACCTGGGTGTGCAGTACAACTAGTATTCCTTTTTTGGACCTTTCCATTTCTCTTTCCCCCTTTCAAACTGTTGTATATTCTCATTTTCCTCATTCTCAACAGTTCTCTGACTTCTTGTCCAATTATCCTTGTCACACTCTTCTTGAATGTGTTCATGGTGAGGCTCATCATCTTGCTTTATGCTGCTCCCATCATTCTGATTGGGTGTCTGCTGTTTGGGTTCTTGGCAACTTTGTGGTCCATTGTCATGTCTACCCAATTTCTATCATTCATGATCTTCTTGCTTTGGTTGAATAGTCTATTGTTCGCTCTTCCCTTCTCTCTCCTTCTTATTCCCCCTCCCTTCCCTCCCTCTCTCCTTACCCACTCCGTACCCTCTCTTCCTTCCCACCCCCGATTCTTGTTGTACTATTTGATCATGCTTGATGGGTTGCTCAATGCCCTGACACTGTCCTGTGCTCTTCTCTTTCACACCATGGACTTTCGTCTCTTCCTCGATGTCCACTGATTGCCCATTCGTATCTTCCTTCTGTTTCTTCTCTAATCCATCACTCTCGCTTTGCATTTTCATCACCTTCTGGTGTCTCCGACTCTGTTGAAGAGGATTAAAAAACATCCTTGCCCCCTCTGGGGTCTCGCACTCGCTCCAGGGTCTCGGCCTTACTCCACTCTCCTCTACTACCTTTGGCCCCTCACTTCGCTTGGGCTTGCTGTGGCTTGCTCCATTTCAGCCTCACCCCTCACTTGCACTCACCCCTCTGGGGTCTGCAGATGTTTCTTTAATCTCGATTTGGATTTGTTTTGTTTGTGTTTGTTTGTGATTTTTATTCTGTAACTGGGATTGGCTCCCCCTTTATCTCCACTTATCTCCAGTGGTCATGTGGTTCCTAATTCGGTTTGCCCTGAGTTGTGGTGCATCCTCCCTTTTGGGACATCATATTTTGTATATAAGGACCGCACTTTTGTGTGGCAATAAACAGCTGATGCAAATTTGGTTACATTCTTTGTTTATCCCCCTTATACATACTCTTCCACATGTCTTCCATTCACTTTGACACTGGCTCTGAGTTCGCTCCCCTGGCTCCCGCTGGGCCTTCTTCCTCCTCTGCTGTACTGCCTGCCCTCGGGGCCTCCATCCTTGTTGACAATGTTATGGATGAGATTACTCCTCCTCCTCCCCCCGCCTTCACCCCTGCTACTGTCTCATTCAAGGCTTACATCTCAGCTGCCATTCTCTCCCTCTCTCTGGACCTTCATCTTTCTGGTCGTCCACTCCTTTCTCAGTTCTGGTCAGTTCTTGCCCTCTCCGCCAAGGAGGCTCATTTCTGCCATAACGTCAATGTTGTCGCTCCGCCTGCCGTTCACTACTCCATTCTCCCCAAGGCCTGCCGCCAAGCTCTCTCTGAAGAGGTTCGTGCCACCACTGCTGCCGCCAAGCTTACCACCACTGATGCCGCTGCTGCTTCCACCACTACTGTCTCCGCCTCCTTCTACCATGCCTGTACCACTTTCGTGGCCTTCACCTCCTCTCGCCTCTTGGATTCTGCCCCCTTCTGTGGCTTCGCCATCCATGAAGTTTCTTTGGTTGCTACCGATATTGATTCTGTACATCATTTCCTCCTCGCTGGCACCTTCTTTGTTGCTCGCCTTCACGAGCAAGAGATGTCTCATGCCACCACTGCTGCTCATGCCACCACCACTGCTCCCCTCCCTGCCTCCCCTGAGGTTTCAGTCTCTGAGGCCATCCATGCCGAGGCTCATACTGCTGCCCATGCTGAGGTTCATTCCTTTGCTGCCGCCACTGCCAAGGCCCCCTCCAAGACCCCTGCCAAGACCCCTGCCAAGCCCAACCAGGCTTTGTTGGCCTCTTCTTGGTCTCCCTCCCCTGCCAAGACCTCCTCCTCCTCTGTTCCCCCTGCCCCCAAGCGTGGCTGTTAACTTGGTTCCTGCCCCGTTGGGGCCTGGCCTTGTGCTGTCTGCTCTGGTTGCCTCCACTATACCTACTGGCACCCAGCCAAGTCCATCTGCCCCCATAGTGGTATTCCTCACGCTGCTGCCCCTTTGGCTGCTCACTCTCCCTCTGCCTCCTCTGCCGGTTCCTCCTCCACCTCCTCTCCCCATGCCCCCAAATATAAGGGCTGCACGAAAGCCTGTGGCTGCAAGGTCTGGCACTCTGATGGGGTGTGCTCCTGCTCATTGGGCTCGCCACCTTCAAAAAAAGTCAGAGGGAAGGGGAAGACCTCCTGCTCTTAAACTTTCCCCTGGCATGGTTCTCCCCCAGTGTCCCTGTCTCTTCTCGGATTCTGTCATCGCTTCTGGTGTGCCCTGAGTGGTTCCTCATGCTGTCCCCCCTTCACCTTTCCCAGTTGCTTGTCCCAAACTTTCAGGTTTATTCCTCTTCTGGGGCTCTTTTGTCCCCTTCTTTTTCTTTAGCTGATTACTCCCTTTCTCCCCTTCAAGTCTTTGCCTTATCTCTGGGTCCTCACTTTGTTTTTCCTGCGACTCCCTCTCAATTCTCCTCCACCGATCCAGCTCGTCTTCTGCACTTTCGTTGTGCTCTTGACCTTGCCATCTTCTTTGAGGATCGTGGTGAGATGCCCTCTTGCTATTTTGTTCCTAGCGATTGGGTCCCCCCTCCCAATGTCTCTTCATACTGCATATTCCTCGACATGGCTTGCTCACTGTTCGTTCCCGGATGCACTCGCTCTTGCTTGGTTTCGAACTGTGCTGTGCATACTGCACTTAAATCGGTCAAGCAACTGCCTTCACACTTGCTCACAGTCACTGATAAGAATCAAGGTTTTGTACTTATTTCTAAATCACTCTATCTCGATGGCCTTTCTGCCCTCCTTTGAGCCATGGCTTACAAGCCTAGTGCTCTTGGATTGGATGATGTTCTCACTCTTCTTCAGATTTCTCTAGCTCATGCTAGATTGCTTTTGGACTCTCTTTTTGCGAACCCCATTTTTAACTTCTTCCAGAACTCTTTGTCCTCTCCGGATGTTCGTCTTCTGGTTTTCTATGCCCTTCCTAAGGTTCACAAGCCTCTTTTGGCTTGGTGTCCTATTATGGCTGGTTTTGTTTGCCTACCACCAAGATTTCGAAATGGCTCTCTCACTTTTTCCTCTCCTGGATGGCTCTTCTTCAGCACCATCTTGGGCCTGAGTATACCATTCTTCATGATACCCAGGAGCTCGCCCTTCTTTGCTCCACTATTGTGCATGTTCATCATTTTTCCCACTTGGTCTCTGGTGATTTCTCCTCCTTTTATACTGCTATTTGTTTTGATGAGATCAATGATTGTCTTCATTTCTTGGGTTCCATTATTTTTCCTTTGGATTCCCCTGTTTTGTTGGCTTCCATTGTTGAGCTTACGCTCCTTGTCTGCCACTCTAATTTCTTTGAGTCGGCCCTTGGCTGTTTCCACCCGATATCTGGTATTGCTATGGGAATGAATTGTGCCCCCACCCTTGTCAACTTAGTTGGCTTGGCTCATGAACTTCATGCAATACGTAATGCTACTTCACCTCTTTCCATTGCATTCTGGGCTGGGGATATCTTCTTTCGCTGATACATTGATGACTTCATTGTCTTCACTGTTGCTGGTGTCGATATCCCTAGTGTGTTCCTGGACATCTACCCTCCCCATCACTCTATTACCTGGGTGTGCAGTATGACTAGTATTCCTTTTTTGGACCTTTCCATTTCTCTTTCCCCCTTTCAAACTATTGTATATTCTTATTTTCCTCATTCTCAACAGTTCTCTGACTTCTTGTCCAATCAACCTTGTCACACTCTTTTTGAATGTATTCATCATCTTGCTTTATGCTGCTCCTGTTGTTCTGATTGGGTGTCTGCTGTTCAGGTTCTTGGCAACTTCATGGTATATCATCATGCCTACCCAATTTCTATCGTTTGTGATCTTCTTACTTTGGTTGATTGGTCTGTTATTCACTCTTCCCTTCTCTCTCCTTCTTATTCTCTCTCCCTTCCCTCCCTCCCCCCTTACCCACTCTATACCCCCTCTTCCTTCCCACCCCCGATTCTCATTATACCATTTGATCATACTCAATGGGTTGCTCAATGCCCTGACACTGTCCTGTGCTCTTCTCTTTCATGCCATGGACTTTCATCTCTTCCTCGATGCTCTCTGATTGCCCGTTCACATCTTCCTTCTGTTTCTTCCCTAATCCATCGCTCTCGCTTTGCATTTTCGTCACCTTCTGGTGCTTCCAACTCTGTCGGAGAGGATTAAAAAACATCCTTGCCCTCTCCGGGGTCTCGCGCTTGCTCTGGGGTCTCGGCCTTACTCTGCTCCCCTCTGCTGCCTTCAGCCCCTCGCTTCACTCAGGCTCGCTGTGGATCACTCCGTTTCGGCCTCACCCCTCACTCGTGCTCACCCCTCCGGGGTCTGCAGAAGTTTTTTAATCTCAATTTGGATTTGTTTTGTTTGTGTTTGTTTGTGATTTTTATCCTGTAACTGAGATTGGCTCCCCCTTTATCTCTGCTTATCTCTGGCAGTCATGTGGTTCCTAATTCGGTTTGCCCTGAGTTGTGGCATGTCCTCTCTTTTGGATATCGTATTTTGTATAAGGACCATGCTTTTGCATGGCAATAAACAGCTGATGCAAATTCAGTTACATTCTTTTTTTTTTTTT
>RBNI01001164.1:0-23970 GCA_003990745.1 Jimgerdemannia flammicorona | reverse complement strand
AAAAAAAAAAAAAAAAAAAACATTCCTTCGTCTACAACCTCTAGGCCGACAATAACCCCTATCCTTCTCTTTTCTCAACCACCAGCCGCCCACCTCTCGACCATCGCGCCGACAACGATTTACAGCTCTATCCCTCGCGACTTCGTCCTCTGGATCGACCCGTACACGGTGTCGTACCGGGTTGGTGATCATGGCAACATCAACACGCTGTTCGAGGATCGTTCTCGTGGACGGATCACCTTCCGGCTGGACGCAAACTCACCGGCCGTCACATCCATCCACGAAATCGTTGGGATTCGCAGCCCGACCAGCCCCACCCTGGCGGTGGGACTCTCGGCGCGCGCGGCCCCGTATCAATATCAGCAACAACAGCAGAGCCAGCACACCGAAGTTCCTTTGTTCCAGTTCCTCGCTGCCAGGGCTCCCGTCAAGATCACGCCGCCGCCCAGCCCAGAGGGAAAGAAGGGTGGTGGCCAGCTGGTGATGGCAAACTAAGGCGACTTTGCCTTTTTTTTATTTTCACAAGTCAGAGAACCACGAGTAGGGCATGGTTGCAGCCCCCTTGTGACATACATCTATTAGCAACTCGATTTTGTAAATGTGTAATACTTTGTATACTTTTTTTTTTGGAGGGTCAGCCAACGTGGATCTTGGTGACGTTTCATACAATTATTCCTCGAGCGTTTCTTTGTTTTCGGGTCGTATATATATAAAATGTACAGAATACATATACATCGAGGATACCCTTTTTTCTTTCTTTCTTTCTAATATATCTGACAATTTTGCAAGATAGCACAAGTGGGGGTATGTAGACGAAATGGATTGGGGGCGCCAGTCCCGAAATATCAGATTCAAACAACGAATTTCCATTGGAATGCACCTGCAGGGCGCGTTTAGATCATCAGTACTATAAAGAGTGAACTGCCTATTAAGTAAGTATATTATTTATCCACTTCAATCCTTGTCACACAGCGGATTTCCGTTCCTACACCAAATTTAAAGGTCCCCGGACTAGGCTGCCGGCTCACATTAGCAAGCCCCGTTAAAATAGCGAGGGCCCACATCGGCGGGACAAGCATAAAGCATCGTTCGTCCGAGCACACCCGAGCTGACCTCTCGCCAAAAGCGAGCGAACCCGCGCCCAACATCACGTGTGACGGTGATCAATTTTTTTTTTTCAGTTTAGTTTATATAACCATGAAAGGACCTGTGTTCACTTCTCATCAAGAAAGGAAGCATACCAGTCATGGGGCGAACAAAGACATACCGTTGCATGAATGAGGGTGCTGAGTTCTTATTACTTAAACCATCATCATAATGATTTTCCCGATTTAAGTAGATCAAACTCTTGTGGTTTTTTTTTTTTTTTTTTTGTTTGTTTTTTTACCAGCAGCTTCCAACCGCGGAATGTTCAACTCACTTTTGCTCCAATCTACCCTACTTTGGCATGACACAAGTCTCGAGTGGAGGGTACCCGTTTGACAATTTCGCGCCCGATACCTGAGCGTGCTCCTAAATAATAGAGAAATCCAGATCAACGAAAGAAAAGGAACCAATACATACGTGCTGGCGTCGTGTTCGTGAGTAGCGCGTTAATGGATGAACTCTTCTCGCCCTAGGTCATCGGCCGCGACGACGCCATCAACTTTACGATATTATATGTGACGTCACCATCAAACTGTGAATCCTTCACTCGTTGAACACCCCGCGGGTATTGATAACACAGATTAGAATAGGAGCAAACGGACCAGAGCCTGATTTGAACCGACCCGAATCATGAGTAGAACTATATACGTGCTACCTAATTAACATATCTTCTCAAGGCATCTCTAATAGAGCGCACTAAAACTTTGAATATAATTTTTCCAAGTGACATTTATTGTGGCTCAACATTTATATGATCATTCACATTTAAATGAACCATAGCAACATATGCACTACAATCTCTTTATTGAAAAATTATTCTCAAATCTGCCCTGTTTCGTTTCAAAGACTCGGTTAGGGTGTCATCATCTTCTGGTTGATCCTGCAGGCTGAAGATGAGTGTAGGATTACACATAGTGAGCTTGATTCTGTCGGAGGGGTTGGGTGGGGCTACCGGTGTGGTATGAGGACCATGTGCATGTTATAGTTTAGTTAATAAAGGGGCCTAGTGCTCATCGAAAACAAAAAAAAAAAAAAAAAAAAAAAAGAGCTTGATTCTGTCATGCAGCTGTACACAAAGCTTCACACAATCTTGATATACCAGAGATATCCAGCTCGGTTAAAGTCGTGTTCTACTTCAAAGACTCAACTAAGGCGCGTACACCTCCGTCGTTAATCACATCCCCTTTAAAATGAACAAGGAATGAATGAACACGAACAGATCGTGAGCTTGATTCCATCACGTAGCTGCACACAATACTTCACACAGTTCTGACATACATTCGAGATTCAGATCGGTCAACGTCGTGTTTCGCTTCAGAGACTCGGCTAGGGCGCATGCACCCTCACCGTCAATCATATTCCCTTTAAAATGAAAAAAGGGATGAGCAAACACGCACAGATCGTGAGATTGATCCCATCACGTAGCTGAATACAATATTTCACACACTTCTGACATACATTCGAGATTCAGCTCGGTCAATGTCGTGTTCTACTTCAAAGACTCAGCTAAGGCGCGTGAACCTTCGTCGCGAATCATATTCCCTTTAAATAGGACAAGAGATGAGTAAAACACGCACAGATGGTGAATTTGGTTCCATCACGCAGCTGCTTCATACAGATCTGACATACTTTTGAGATTCAGCTCGGTCAATGTCATGTTCTGCTTCAGAGACTCGGCTAGGGCGCGTCCACCCTCGCCGCCAATCCCATTCCCTTTAAAATGAACAAGGGATGAGCGAAAACGCACAGATGGTGAACTTCATAGCTGTACAATACTTCACCCATTTCTCACATACCAGAGAGATTCAGCTCGGTCAATGTCGTGTTCTGCTTCAGAGACTCAGCTAGGGCGCGTGCACCCTTATCGTCAATCTCATTCTCTAAGGGATGAGCGAATACGCACAGATCGTGAGCTCGATTCCATCACGCAGCTGAACACAATACTTCACAGTTCTGACATACCAGAGAGATTCAGATAGGTCAAGGTCGTGTTCTGCTTCATAGACTCGGCTATGGGTGTATCCCCTCGTTGAAAATTATATTCCCTTTAAAATGAGCAGGGGATGGGTGAACAAGGGCAGACCGTGATCTTACTTCCATCACGCAGTGGCACACAATACTTCACACAATTCTGACATACCAGAAAGATTCAGCACGATCAAGGTCATGTTCTGCTTCAGAAACTTGGTTAGGGCGTGTGCCCACTTATAACAAATGTTGTTAACTATAGGTGAACAGGTGATAAGCGGATAGGCTAATATCGTTTTATCACGCAGCTGCACACAATACTTCACGGTTCTGACATACAAAAGAGATAAGGCGGGTCCAGACATCCTCGTACTGGGCCGCCGGCTCACCTTAGCAAGCCCCGTTAAAACAACGAGGACGGGGCCAACATAAAGCGTCGTTCGTCCGCCAAAAGCGAGTGAAACGGCCCCAACATCACGTGCGACGATCAATTTTTTTTTTTTTAGTTTATATAACCATGAAGCATACAGGTCGGGGCGAACAAAGATATACCATTGCATGAATGAGGGTGCCGAGTTCCTATTCTAAACCAGAATAATAGCAATTACTGGATAATTTTCCCGATTTACATAAGTGGACCAAACTCATGTTTTTTTTTTTTTTTTTTTTTTTTGTTACTTTACCAGCAGCTTTCAAATCATGGCTTGCTGACACTACACTTAAGAATGTTCAACTCGCTTTTGCTCCACTCTACCCTATTTAAGCATGACGCAAGCTCCAAGTGAAGGTGTCATTTGACAATTCAGCGCCCGATACCTGAGTGTGCGACGTTCGTTCTCGGAGGTACCCTAAATAATAGAGAGATTTAGATCAATGAAAGAAAAAAGAACCAAGGGGCACTTGTGTCATGTTCGCGAGGGTTTTGTGAGGGCTGTGGACATGAGTAGCATGTTACCTCGCCCTACATCATCGGCCGCGAGGACGACGACTTTGGTGCCGTGGCGGTTCTCCAAACTTTACGGTCTTATGTGTGATGTCACCATCAAATATGGATCCTTCGCTCATGAACGACATCCAGAATGTACCGTCTTCACACGCGGGTATTGATAACAGTTTGGAATTGAAGCAAACGGATCAGGGCTGGTTCGAACTGACCTGAGCCATACTCAAACAATTATGCCACCTAATATGATATAACAGAATAAAAAAAAAATTATGTGGTATTTATTATAGCTTTCTCGACATTTATGTGATCATTCACTATTGGAAAATCCATTTTCAAACCTACCGTTTCAATTTGTTCCGTTTTAGAGACTCGATTAGGGTGTCAATAATATTGATGCCAACTCTGTCGGCTAAAGATGAATGTAGGATAAGCGAACACGTACACATCGTGAGCTTGATTCCAGCACGCAGCTACACAAACCGGTTCACACAGTTTTGGCATACCAGAGAGATTCAGCTCGGTCAAGGTCATATTATGCTTTAGAGACTCGGCTAGGGCGCGTGCCCCCTCATCACCAATCCTATTTGCTTTGAAATGAACAGGGGATGAGCGAACACGCAAAGATCGTGAGCTTGATTCCATATCGCAGCTGCACACAATGTTTCACACAGTTTTAGCATACCAGAAAGATCCAACTTTGTCAAGGTCATGTTATGCTTCAGAGACTCGGCTAGGGCGCGCTGCTTCGTCGTCGATGTTGTTTCCTTTAAAATGAACAGAGGATGAGCGAACACACGGATTGTGAACTTGATTCAATAACTCAGCTGTACACAATCCTTCGCACGGTTCTAATATACTTTCGAGATTCAGCTAGGTCAAGGTTGTGTTCTGCTTCAGAGACTCAGCTAGGACACGCGCCTCCTCGTGGCGGATGTTGTTCCCTTTAAAATGAACAGGGGACGAGCAAACACGCACAAATTGTGAGCTTGATTCCATCATGCTGCACAAAATGCTTCACACAATCTTGACATACAAGAGAGATCCAGCTCTGTCAAGGTCGTGTTCTGCCCCAGAGACTCGTTGTTCCCTTTAAAATGAACAGAGGATGAGCGAACATGCACAAATCGTGAGCGAGATCTCATCATGCAGTTGCACACAATTCTTCACATACTTTTGAGATCCAGCTCAGTCAAGGTCATGTTCTGCTGCAGAGACTCGGCTAAGGCACGCGTCCCCTCGTGGTGGATGTCATTCCCTTTAAAATGAACAGGGGATGAATGAACATGCACCGACCATTAGCTTGATGCCATCATGCAGCTGTACCCAATACTTCACACAGTTTTGACGTGCAGGAGATATTCAAATTGGCCAACGTCGTATTCTGCTTCAGATACTCGGCTAAGGCGCGTGCCCCCTCGTCGCCATTATTGTTCCTTTAAAATGAACGGGGGATTAACGAACATGCACAGATCGTGAACCTGATTCCATCATGCAGCTACACTCAATGCTTCCTATAGTTCTGATATAAAGTTGGGTTCTGCATCAGAGATTCGACTAGGACGCGCGCCCCATTTTGGCTGACGTTCCCTTTAAGGTGAACAGGGGATAAATGAACACACACAGATTGTGCTTGATTCCATCATACAGCTGCACATAATCCTTCACATAGTTCTGACATACAGGAGAAATTCAGCTTGGTCAAGGTCGTGTGCTCCCTCGTCGCTGATGTTGTTCCCTTTAAAATAAACAGTGGATGAGCGAACATGTACTCAGCTATACACAATGCTTCACAAAGTTCTGGCGTACTTTCTAATTTCAACTTAGTCAAGGTCGCGTTCTGCTTCAGAGCCTCGGCTAGGGCGTGTGCCCCCTTGTGACTGATGTTGTTCCCTTGAAAATGAACAAAATAAACAAGGGATGAGCGAACTCGAATAGATTGTAAACTTGATTCCATCACACGGTCTTCACAAACCAGAGAGATCCAGTGTGTTCTGATTCAGAGACTCAGCTAGGGCGCATGTCCCATCGTCACCAATGCTATTCCCTGTAAAATGAACAGGGGATGAACGAACGCATACAGATCGTTAGCATAATTCCATTACGCAGCTGTACATAATATTTCACACAGGTCTGACATACCAGAGAGATTCAGCTCAGTCAAGGTAGTGTTCTGATAGAGACTTAGCTAGGGTGCGTGCCCCCTCATGGCCAATGTTATTCTCTTTAAAATGAGTGAACATGTCCAGATCGTGAGCTTGATTCCGTTCTGCAGCTGTACACAATGCTTCACACAGTTCTAACATACCAGAGAGATTCAACTTGGTTAAGGTCGCGTTCTGCTTCAAAGATTCGGCTAGGGCCGATTCCTTTTCCTAAAGATGAACAGGGGTGGGAGAATAAGCACAGGTAAGGAACTTAGCTTTCTGCAAAAAATAGTTCACATAGTCCTGTAATACCAGAGAAATTCAAATCATTTAGGTCATGTTCTGATTCAAAGACTCAGCAAGGGCTCTGGCTCCTTCATCACTAATTTCATTGTTTGAAAATGAACAGGAGATAAATAGATCGTAGACTTGATTTCATCAGATAACTATAAAAAATAATTTACGTACTGGTCACATCTGCTTCAGAGGCTCAGCGAGAGTACGAGACTCATCAATCTCGATGGTTTGCTCTAAAATACATTAACAATCAATATATATAAACTGACAGTTAGCTAAACCTAATTGAGATATACTAATTTTACAGTAATCTACCATTCCTTATCTGATCTGGTCATCACCTCTCAATCACAACTATTACCTTTGATACTGCTATAGTCTGAATAATGGAAGATAAAGCAAGAACATAAATACTCATTAGTTTGCAAATATAAATATGATATACAATAAACTATGATATGATATACCTAGACTTGATTATTATACAGATATCAATTATCTTTGAGATCTCTCTATAGGAGCAAGATAACTATATCTCAACATCAGAGCTTAGAGATCTATAACTATAGAAGTCTCTGCTTAAGGATAATCTATACTTAGTAAAGATATAGTATAGTATATCTTACTATATCTCAATGCTATTCTCCTTATAAAATCTATCAAAAAGATATAGACTATGATTATAGCAGTTTTAGAGACATTGTTATAAGTCTTAGAAATAAAACTCATCAGTATAGAACTCACTATACAATCTTCAGAAGAAATATACATTCAGCTAATCTCAAGATCAGAACTTGTAAAATAAGAAGTAATAACTGAAAAAGAAATCATAAATTCTGAATATATTAGAGAAATTAGAGTTATCTTAAAGAATAGTAACTCTGAATAGATCTAAATTTATAGAAAATAAAATTACCCAAGCAGTCTTTCTAGAGTTTAAAGTGCCTCAATTATAAGAAGTTATTAAGCCAACTCAAGATATAAGATAAGTCAAAGAATTTGGAAGTTTAGATAAGAAGAAAATATATCTCAATAAGTCTATTACCAATTAGTGAAACTTTACAAAAATCACATTCTAGACTCAGAAGAACAGACTATTATCAAAATCTTTATACTATTAAACTTTAGAAATCTTTTCTTTAAACTAAATAAAGAAATATAAAATTTTGATATAAAAAGATATATATTTTCTAATTAGTATATTTCTATATAATCAACTATAGCTAAGACAATATCTGTAATGAATTATTATAAGCCTCTGAAATTTCTATGAAAATTCTTATAGAATTTCTGACTAGCAGTTATAGTTATCCAAAGTAGTATAATTATATATAGATATATCTAGTGTACTATATTTAGTCATAGTCTTGAATATATAAATACTCTTTTTTTTTTTTTTTTTTTTAGTCTCTTAGACTCCTTCCTTTATTAATATCTCATATATAATATACTGAGCCCACCCCTATCTGATCTCTCTAGGGCCCCTCTCTCCTTCTCCACACTCTCTTAATTAAAGATCACTAGGTCATTAATCATCTCCATCTGCCCACCACTCTGTTTATAAATCTCTTCTATCAGACAGTGGCAATATCTACTCTGGGGATCTCATCTAACCCACTACTCTATCAGTATATCTCCCATCAACCCCTCCCATCTTAATAACTTTTCCTACAAACTTAGCTGTTATCTCTCCTCAAAAACAAAGAGTCAATGTCTAGCCAGCTCTTCTTATATAGCTAAGACCCACTCTACAGTGAGCCATTCATTGTTCACACCTCCCACCAACCTAGTTCTCAAATCTTTCCAGTGATCTCTCTCTCTATCTGGTCTTCTCTTCACACTCAGCCAGTCCCCTACTGCTATCTAAAAGTCCTCCAGAATCTTACACTCTCCCAGCCAATATTCTAGTATCTAAACTAATCTCCCAACCTGTTTTATATTGTAGTACTTCTCACATTTTAGTAGTCCACCATTTACCAGATGTCCAGCATAGAAATTCAACATGACATTCCTCTATAGTATGTATCTACCCAGAACTTGAGAGGAAATATCAGCACTCTATATCCAGACTTCTACCCAATCCCACTCCTCACTAATTCTCACTGCTTGCCAACTACTAGGCCAAAGATCCTGACCAAGTTCCCACTGACACTCTACTCTATCACAAATATCAAACTCAATAAGTAGAGTGTCTCCCCAAAAGCAGTCTGTCCCATCTCTACATAGCTGGTCTCTACAGTATCTCTCCTTTATTACTATACCAGTATAAGTCTATACAATGTACTCCATCTGCCACCCCCACCCAGAAGCCTTTATACTGTAGCTGATAGCTTCTACCTAGATCTACCAGAGATATCAAATCTCCTGAGGACCCTCTTGGGGAGAATCTCATCTCCCATACCTTCTGTATCAGCAGCACCCATCTCTCTCCCTGCAGTTCAACAGCCTGTTTTAACCATCATACTCTCAGGCAGTACAGCCTCTTAGGAAAATCCACCAGTTCTAGTCCCCCTCAAACTACTGGCATTGAAAGAGTATCTATAATGGTTCTAGTTTCTAAAGAAGGAAGTGACTAGTTCTGGTAGTTCTAAGTAGCTCAGAGAGATACTTAAGGATTCAAGTGTTCTCAAAGGATTTCTGAGAGAAATTATTCTGAGCTTTATTCATGAGAACAAAGGGGGTATTTATATAAGATTTAAAAGAAGAATCTGAAAGGATCTGAGAAATCAAAGGAAAATACAAAGAGAAAAGTTCTCAGCAAAGATGACAAATGATGACAAATAAAGTTCTACAAGTTTCCAGAACATTCAGTGACTAGCTAAATAAGTACTAGTGGGTGCTCAGTACCAAGAAAGGATTTCTAAGTGTTTGGAAAGTACTGGAAGATTGTAGAATATTGAGGAAAGACAAAGAAAAGAAGTAAACTATGCTAAAATATTATATCTCCCCCTCCTTAAGAATCAACGTCCTTGTTGAATTCTCAAAGTTACATATAATAAATAATAAGACTAAAAGAAACTTCAAATAAAATATGTTGGCTCATTGGTAAAGACTGGCCATCCTTGTATAAGGTGAGGGCCAAAGTATCATCTTGATCAGATGAGAACTAGTTCAAACCTTGTTGGTTGCAAGATTTATAAGGTTCTCCTATATCTCTTGTTTCTAATGCTATATTCTTTAGAGTGTCCCAATGCTTAATGTACCTGATCAGTACAGTATATTGTCTACTATTCAAGGAGAGAACCTCACAGACAGTCAATGAGTTCCTTTTTGCTTGAACTCTTGGATGAGGTCTTGAGAGTTCTTGAGATTGGCAGCAGGTTTCCAGGTAGCATCATATTCAGGATAACCCATCCACTTGACTAGGTATTCTGTATGATGGTATCAGACTTGTTTGTCTAAGATTTTCTCGACTTCATACTTGATGTGGTCTTTAACTATCACTGGTGCTGATGGAATCAGAATTCAGTCAGGATATAGAGGTGACTGGTTCCAGGCCTTGAGTTGTGATATATGGAATACTAGGTATATATGCATGGTTGTTGGCAAGTTGAGGTGGTAAGACCAGGTGAAGACTTGCTTGGTGATTTCAAAGGGTCCAAGATACTTGGGCTGGAATTTGGCTGACTGGCAATTGACTTGAGATTGAGCCTTGATGTTATCGGCTTTAAGTAGAACCATATTACCAATGTTGTATATAACATCTTGCTGCTTCTTATCTATATACTTAGCTTGATGTTGCTGGCTCCATCCTGAATCAAGGTGACTTCATTCTTGATCCAATCAATCTGAGGGTTGTATTATGTAAGCCAAGGTTTGCCTAGGATTAGGTCATGGTCTCTTAGTGGTGCTACCTTGAAATCTAAATATTCCCAGTACTTCTGGATCTTGAGAGGGAGTTTAGTAGCAATTGAGTCAATTGGTAAGGTGGTACTATCTGCAGTGACAACTCCACCATTCTTGCCAGTTAGTTTGGTAAGAATCTTGAGCTTATTGATGAGGTTCTTGTTGATGAAGTTTCCAACAGCTCTACTGACTATGAGAATATCTAGTTTTTGTCTCTTGACTAGACCTTTGAAAATGAGCATTGAATTGGCTTAGTTCTCAACTATGCTTGCAACTTTGTCAGTACTGCTAAAGTCTTTCTGATCTCACTTGGTTGAAGACAGCTTGGTGACTTCTTTGATGACTGGTAGGGTGGCTCACTCTAGAATGAGCTGTGCAATCCTGTCACCTTTATTGATGGTATATGGTTGGTTCTTGTGGTTGACTAGCAGGACTTGCATTTCACCTCAGAAGTCAGAGTCAATGACTCCAGCACTAACATCCAATGAGTGCTTGAAACTGAGGCCAGATCTTGGTGAAATTCTTATATAATGTTCCTTGGGGATTTCGACTGAAAGGCCAGTTGGAATGAGCCTTCTTTCATGTACAGGAATAGTGACTTTTTGTACTGCTTGAAGGTCCAAACTAATGGCTCCTTCTGACTATGCTTAAGGGATCTGGGCCTTGGAGTTGACTTGCATGAAATTGAGTACAACTTCTTGTTCAACTGGTTGACCTTGGGTGTCTTTGAACAGGACCAGAATCCTCTTTGGTTTGGCAGTTTTCTTGGGACATTTGGTTGTAATATAACCAGGCTGATAGCAAAAGAAGCAGACTCTAGCCTTCTTGAGGCACTCCTTTTCCTCAGGTGTAAGCTTACCTTTCTTATTCTTGTTGATAGTGTCTAGGTCCATAGGAGCAGGTCCAACAGTTCTGACTTTGGGTTCCTCCCTTTTGTGGTTGTTGTTGAAAGGCAGTCTCTTCTGTTCAAAGCGGTGACCATAGATGATGACATCAAACCTATCAGCAATCTTCATTGTGGTATCTAGGTCCTTGGGTTCTTCTAGTTTGACATGAACTTGGGTTTGACCTTTCAGGCCTCAGATACACTTGTTGATCTTCTCGTCTTCAGTAATATGTGGTAATTCTAGCAGGATTGACAGGAATTGTGTATTATATGCTTGCACAGACTTAAGTTGTTTGACATTTGCCAGATGGTCTCATGTGGCCTTAGTGCTGTTGACTGGTTTGAATTAGCCTTGAATGGCATCAGAGAATTCATTCCAGGTCCTGATCCAGTCAGAGAATCTGGTATTCTGGACATGGTTTTACCACCAGATTACAGCATTCCCTTAGAGAAGTATGGTGGCAAATTGGACTAGTATTGCTTCTTTTAAATTGGTCAGTTCTCTATATTGCTCTAATTGGAAAAGCCAGGCATCAGTAGACAGTCCTCCTCTTTGACCATCAAAAGTATCAGGCTTCTGAGGCTTGATAGTAACTGCTGTCGGATGTGTTGATGTCAGTAGAGGTGCAGAGGTATGAGCAGGGGCCTTGCTTTTCTTTCTTTCTATGTGTTCTTGAAGTTGAGCAATCTGAGCTAATGCAGTCTGCAAAAGACTCTCGATGGCCCCAGTTGACTGAGTAGGGTTTTGCTGTTCCTCTTCTTCTTGCCAATTATAAGAGACATTATCTGGACCATAGGTACTATAAGAAGGGTTCCACTCATTGTCCTCCATAGTATTATGACTAGTATCTTGAGAGATATCTTGATAAGGCTAGGTGTAACTTAACCACTGCTACCAAGTGTAACAGTTCTAGTTTCTAAATGAGGAAGCAACTAGTTCTGGTAGTTCTAAGTAGCTTGGAGAGATACTTAAGAATTTAAGTATTCTTGAAGGATTTCTGAGAGAAAATATTCTGAGCTTTATTCATGAGAACAATGGGGGTATTTATACAAGATCTGAAAGAAGGATCCAGAAGAATCTGAGAAATCAAAGGAAAATACCAAGAGAAAAGTTCTCAGCAAAGATGACAAATGATGACAAATAAAGTTCTATAAGTTTCCAGGACATTTAGTGACTAGCTAAATAAGTACTAGTGGGTGCTTGATACCAAGAAAGGATTTCTAAGTATTCAGAAAGTACTAGAATATTGAGGAAAGACAAAGAAAAGAAGTAAACTATACTAAAATGTTATAGTATCCCAACTGATCTGGGACTATCTCCTAGCCTAAATTTAATCCCTAGCCAGTTTCATCAGTCTCTTCACCACTCAAGCTGGAAAGTCCAAGTGATAAGCAATATACCACAGCTTAGGGAATCAGTAGATATTCAGAATCAATACCCAGCCTGCTAGGGAGATATGCCAATCTCCCCAACTCCTAAGAGTCTTCCCCCAGATAGCCACTCTCCTCTCCCACCACACCTGTAACAAGACAGATCCATATACTAAAAGGAAGATATACAGATACCTCACTACCTCTCCTGCAGAGACAATTGTTCCAATAACATCTCCTCCCACTAGCCTATTTTCCAACACTATTGTCTCACACTTATATCAGTTGAGTTTTGCTCCAGAGTGTACCTCATACCATTCTACTGTCTCCTTAAGAGCCTCAATATCTGCCACTGATCCAAGTCCAACCACTATGTCATCTGCAAAGGCCCCCACCTTCCACACTACATTATAAATAGAGAGCACTGCTATCTTCTGTTAAATCCTATCAATCAAAGGTTCTATGAAAGAGTATATAAAATAGAAGACAGTGGATCTCCCTGAGGAACTCCTCTCTCCAAGGAAAATGCCAGACCCTGGTGACCATTACACATCAGTGCTACCCTACTGCCCTCCAACAGATTCAATATAGAAGCTCAAAATAGTGGGGGAACTTTTATTCTGTCCAACACCTTGTCCAGTCACACCTACCAAACATGATCATAGACCTTCTTCTGATTCAAAAAGACCAGTCTCCCATCCAATCTACTAGCCCATACTCCTTTAATGATGTCATAGACCCAAGCTGTCTCATCTTTAATAAGTCTGCCTCCAACAAAGCCCCACTGCTCCTCACCCAATACCTGTTGGACAACCTTCTGTAATTTCACCACAATTACCTTAGTAACCATCTTCCTATCTATATCCAGAAGCATGATCAGTCTCCAGTTCTTCCAGTCCTCTCTCCTTCCCTTATCCTTATACAATAGGGCCACCAGTCCTAGGTCCTACCCTCCCACCCACTGACCATTTAGAAGAACAAGATTACAGAGAGCTGCCATCTCTCCTAATACTCCAGGAACTCTTGCCATCTTCTTCCAAAAGTCCCAAGATAGTTCATCCTCTCCTGATGCTGTTCCAAGCTTCATTGCCACAAAGACTCTCTGGATCTCCTCCTCTTAAACTGGTAGGATCAAATCCCCCAGGCCCTTTACTTGTAGTGACTCCCAATTCTCCAGAGTGTCTCCAATTATCTCTGCATCAGTACCCCTTTTCTCCTCACTCCACAGACCCCTCCACTGCTCCTTCAGCAACCCCAAGATCTGTTGTATACCATGTACCATTTCCCCCCTCTACATCAAGGACTCCATCCTATTGATGTTGTACCCTTCTTATCTGAAGGAGTCTTGACAAGTATCTAGTAGGCCTCTCCCCCTCCTTAAGCTCCTACCACCTCAGCCTAGCTACTATTTCTTTTATATATATCTTCTCCTCCTCTCTCAATATCTGTTGCAACTTTACCACAATCATCTACCTTTCCAGAATTTATCAAATCAGCCCATTTCATCTGCAATCTAACCAGCTTGTTGGAAGCACACCTCACTCTTTTCCTTCTCTGCCTCTCAGTATCTCTATCTGCTCCTCTTCAGTAAACCCTCACAGCCTCTTTCAACTTCATCCACCAGACATCCACTGGTGAGCCCTCATGTATCTAGCTATTGATCTTCACCTGGATGTCCTTTACCCATGGGTCCTACAACACCTTCTCAGCTAGCAGAGAGGAGTTAAGGCACTAATGTTCAGGTCCATCTCTACTCTCCCCAAACTGCCCCTGCCCTAACAGTCCCTAGTAATCTGACCATGAGCACCACTCCATCTCTAGAGTCCTCTAAACATCCATACCCTAGCATTTAGCTATCAGAATCCAGTCAATCCTTGTATCTAGGCCATTCATCCAATGTATGTAGATTCTCTTCTCTCTCCACTACATTCTGCCCATATCTCCTAAAGAGCTAAGGTTCTCTACCTCCTTCCATACATCTAGGCCACCACTCCTTCCACCAGCACTCCTCTCTCCATCAGTTCTATCTAACTAAAAATTCTGCACCACCTCCCAGAATATCTACCCCATCCTCCAAGAAAGTGCCCTCCTCTAAAAGACTCTTAATCTATACAATCTGCTCACTCCTGGCTGTAGAGCAGTAGTAAGAGCTAACTCTCACTGGCTCCCACCCAAGTTGATGCCATTCCCCTCATACCAAATGGTCTCCCCAGCTCCTGATTCCACTCAAATCCCCTTTACTACTCTATACCAAAATCACCACTTTGCCAATCTAAGCTGTAGCTCCTCTCTATTCTCTAGTCTACTCCACTTGATCTATATTATCCTCACAACATACATTCTGCAGCAGAAAGAGATCAGCCTCCAATCTCTTAAGTCAAGTGAAAATGTTCTTATACTACCCAGATCTCCATAACCCATTCACATTCAGAGAAAAAATATTAGTTGTACTGTTTATTGGAAATAATGTTTAGAAGTACAGTCTCTTTACAACTCAGTCCTCCTCTCCTCCCTTACTAGATCCATTTCTTGCTCTGCAGTAGACTCCACCCTTACAAGCTTATCTACCTCTAATCCAGCCAGAAGGTCAGCCAGTTCTACATCCTCCTTCTCTTCCATTGTGTCCCTATACTCCTGGTACACACTCTGCCAGAGTTGAAGTCCTCTCCTCTATTTCCATCAGAATGCAGCCCATTCTCCAGCGGCTACTGCCAACTCTTTCTCTCTTACCTCATCAACCTCATACCCCTTCTCTTCCATGAAGATTGTTGAGAGCCTCTACTACACTATCACCCCAAACACTCTTTCTCAATACTTCTCACTGACAACTCTCAAGTCCACCTCTCCCAACTCCTCAGCTGCCAAGTTATATATAATGTAACATATCTACTGTAGGTCCCCAACATCCTTCCCTCCAGGGGTGTCTGGCCTTCCCATACCCAGCATAGAGGTATCAATCCCTGTACTGGCATTTTCTTCTCACTTGCCATTAGAGATATTCACCAGCTCATCCTTCTGAGATCCTACCATCTGTCCTTCTATTGCTGCATTAGAGACCCCAAACCTGACCCTATATATACTCTTCATCTCAACATCCTCACCACCTTACATCTTTCCAGGACTAGCCAGTGCTCTGCTATCCTCATTATCCTCAAAAACCTCTAGCACTCCATCATCATACAGTGTCTGATTCCTAGCTCTCCTCACTACCTGCACATCTACCTCCCTCAGCTCCTCTCTGCCACTAGCCCAGTCACTTGTCTTCATCCCCTCCAGCCTCTCTGCTCCACTTGACACCTTAACAGTACTCTCCTTCATACTAGCCAATAGCTCTCTCTGCTGCTTCCTCTCTTGGGCCCTCTCCCACTACCTCTTATCTATCTGGACATGCTTCCCTCTACTACCTCCAGATGTATTGAATCTACATAAGCCTTCCAAGCTTTTGCCCAATGTTCCACTGCTTATTCAAGTTCCTTTAATGCTTCCAGAAGATCCTTCTCCTCCTCCTCCTCACTCTTTTTCACCCTCAACACCTTACAGATAAAAGCCCCCCACAGCATTACCAAAGGCCAGTCACTCAACTTCCCAGTGGCCTCTCTCTCAGCCAGCTGAATCCTGACATCAATATCTCTAGTCCTGAAAGTAGTTCCCTCTTATATCTGAAATCCAATATCTACTACATTGCCATACTCCACCATCACTTTCTCAACCCTCCTCCTAGTTTCCACTGTTATCACTGTAGATACCCCCTTTACCAGTAACTGAACCACTCTGGGGTCCCACCTCAAGTACTATACCTTAGGGACCACCATCTCTCCTATAGTCACTCCAGTCTTCAATGCTTCCTCCAGCAGGTCTGCCTCCTCAAAATCCACTTCAATCCCCTTTAGTCCCTTCAGAAACTTCACTGAGACAGCTTCTGCCACTTGCTTTGAGATAATCCCCAGGACCATCCTTACCATAACTGCTAGGCCCCAGAAGTATAAGGTCACAGCAAACTCTGAGATCAATTTCTTGAATAATGGTACCACTGCTAGCCCCATCACACCATTGGCCAGGTCTCTCTTCCTCTTTGGTCCTATTTGCCTAGCTCTACCATCAACCATCACATCTGGATTTTTTTTCCAGATTCCCAGTTATACCATTATCAGCAGTCTCTCTCTTACTTCCAGCTACTGCTCCACCAGCCCTTTCACTCACTAGCTGAGGTACTGCATCTTGTGCTTCTCCTTCCCTCTACTTTCTCTTCCCTTCTACCTGCCCACTATGAGATCTAACAGGCTATCCTCTACCCTTCAGCATATCAGCAAAGCTCCTCTCCCTCTGCCCTCCTACTCCTCTCCTAGTACTGCTACTACTGCCTAAACTGCCCTGCCCACTCAGATCTCTGAAAGACCCCATCTCTAATCCATACTCTTGTCTAATATATTGCCAGTCAAAGGCTCTAGGTCCACCTGACCTAGTATGCATGTTGGCTTACATGTTGGTTGCCAGGATCTTAGTACCTTTCTCTAATAAATACCTTAAAAGTGTGTTGTAAAAGTATATATAACATAAATGGTAGCTATATATAAATACTCAGACCTCAGTACCTTTCTCCAGTACAATTCATATTACACAAACTTCAAGCAACAGTTTTTCAACACAACTAGAAGAAAAGGTATTATAAAAATGTCATCGAGCAAGAGTTCTGATGGGTATGCTGGGTTGGGTGGACCTGGTGCTTTCAGCTGGCAGCATGTAGGGAGAGGGTATGGATTGGGGATGGGGGCTTTTGGAGGGTCAAAGGATGGCGAAGGCTCTGGAGGAGGGCCAGTATCTGGTGGATCTGAGGGAAGGCCTGGTTCCTCTAGCTTTGCTGACAAGGTGAAGGCAGGTGGATGACCTGCTGGAACCAGAGCTGGTGCTACTGAGGGGAAGGACAAGGCTAGCGTCAGGAGGGAGAGTGGCCCTCAGGGTGGAGATGGGAGTATAGGGGCTGGAGGGGCTGTGGCTGGGGTGTGACTATTGATGAGAGTGTGACAGGGGATCAGGAAAAAAAAAGAGATGTGATGGCTGATAGCGGTCCCAATGTGAAAGGGGGACCTGGCAGATGGTACATATAATGGGGCTAGCAGTAGCCCCATTACTCAAGAAATCAATCTCAGAGTTTGCAGTGACTCTGTGTTTCTGGGGCTTGGCAGTGATAGTGAGGATGATATTGGGGCTGATTTCAAAGCAGGTGGCTGGGGCGGCCTTGGTAAAGTTTCTGAAGGGGCTAGAGGGGGTTGAGGTGGGTTTTGAGGAGGCAGGCATACTGGATGAGGCTCTGAAGGCTGGAGTGGTGGTTGGGGAAGTAGTGGTCCCTATGGTGTGTTGCCTGAGGTGAGACCCCAGGGTGGTACAGCTGCTGGTGAAGAGTGTGCCTATGGTGATGGCAGTCAAGATGAGGAGAAGGGTTGAGGAGGTGATGGCAGAGTATGGTGATGTGGTGGATATTGGTTTCCAGATTTAGAAGGGGACCACTATAAGGACTGGGAATGTTGATATCAGGATTTGACTGGCAGAGAAGGAGGCTATAGGGAAGTTGAGTGACTGGCCAGTGGTGATGATGTGGGGGGCTTCAGCTATCAAGTGTCGAGGGTGAAAGGGAGTGAGGAGGAGGAGGAGGATCTACTGGAGGCACTAGAAGAGATGAGTGGGGCTGTCGAGCAGAGAGCAAAGGCCTGGAAGGATTATGTAGAGTCAACGCACTTGGAGATTGTAGAGGGGAAGCATATCCACACTGACAAGAAGCAGTGGAAGAGAGCCTAGGGGCAAAAGAGACAGAGGGAGCTTTTGGTAAGTATGAAAGGAAGGACAGAGAAGAAGTTGGATGAACATTGGTGGCCCTCTCTTTCCAGTACCATTCAGGTTACACAACCTTTGGAGAGCACTTACAATAACATTTTTGGTGAAAAGAGACTAACAACATGGCGACCAACAGGCAACCTGAGGTGCGTACTGGGCAGGGTGGCCCAAGCACTTTCGACTGGCAGCAGGTGGGGAGGGGCCCAGGCCTGGGGAGGGGTATGAGGGGGCTGCTGGCCGGCAGATGTGGAAGGGGTAGAGGAGGTGGTGGAGGCTCGGGATCTGGGAGGGCGAGTTTCGCGGAGGCGGTGAAGGGGAGACAACAGGCGTCAGAGCTGGAGAGCTGGCTGAGGAAGGGCAAGGAGACCGAGAAGGTGCCGGTGCAGGGGGGAGCAGCCCTTGGAAGGGGAGGCAGTGGAGCTGGGGGAGTAGTAGCTGGGGGGAGTGTGACTGCTGATGGCGACGGGACTGTCGATCTGGAAAAAAATCCAGATATGATGGCTGATAGTGTGGCTGAGAGACTGAGGCTTAGAAGACAAGGGGACCTGGCGGATGGGGTGATGGGTCTGGCGGTGGCCCCATTGCTCAAGAAATCGATTTTGGCATTCGCGGTTACACTGTGCTTCCGGGGCCTAGCAGTGACGGTGAAAATGGTGCTGGGGCTCATCGCTAAGCAGGTGGCAGGAGCTGCATCAGTGAAGTTTTTGAAGGGACTGGAGGGAGTGGAGGTGGGTTTTGAGGAGGCAGCACTATTGGAGGAGGCACTGAAGGTTAGATTGGTGGTTGGAGAGGTGTGTGTTCCGATGGCATACTGTCTGAAGTGGGATCCCAGGGTGGTCCAACTGCTGGTAAAAGGAGTGCCAATGGTGACTGCAATGGAGACGAGAAAGAGGGTTGAGGACTTCATGGTGGAATATGGAGAGGTAGTAGATATCAGATTCAGGGTCTGGGAAGGGACTTCGCTCAGGACTGGTGACATGGATGTGTGGATTAGGCTGGTGGGGAAGGAAGCTACTGGGAAGGTGAGGGACTGGCCTTCAGTGATGGTCTGGGGAGTGATTTTGTGTAAGGTGATGAGGGTGAAGGGAAGTGAGGAGGAGGAGGAGGATTTATTGGAGGCACTAGAAGAGTTGGAGGGTGCTGTAGAGAGGCGAGCGAAGGCTTGGGCAGTCTTCGAGGAGTTGACGCACTTGGAGGTGGTGGATGGAAAGCGGATTCGAATGAACAAGGCACAGTGGGAAAGGGCTCAGGGGCGTAAGAGGCAGAAAGAGCTGCTGGCCAAACTGGACAACAGGCCACTGGGGAATGCGAGCGAGGTGAAGAGCACTGGGAGAGCTAGAGCAAGTGTCTGGGCTGGCGAGGGGGAGGGGAAGGACAGGAAGGAGGCAGGGGAGACCAAGGAGAGGGCGAGTACAGATCCATATGCTGATGGCATGTTTGAGGTCTGGGAGGAGGACTAGGAGGGCTCCCCTACCCCCACCCCTCTTATCAGGCGTGGCCCAGCTTCCTGAAACAGAGTGGTTGAAGATGTGCTGATGCGAGGGGCCCAAAGAATGCAATTCGGAGTACCGGAGGTGGTGTATGGAGAACAGGTGATGGCGACTGGTGAGGAGGAACTGGTGGATATCCCAGAGGTGTGGGATGAGGCGGCAAGTGTTGGAGCTGACACCACAATGTTGGATGGCAGGAGGCCGGCGACTCCAGGGGGGAAGGAGGTGGGGAACTTACTTTGGATGTATCGGATGATGGATAACCTGGCAGTGGAAGAGTTGGGGGAGGTGGACTTGTGGGTGATGAGTGATGAGCACTGGGCAGGAATACTACAGGGGGATGGCGTATGGAAGGCATTGAAGGCGGAAATTCTTGCAGTATACCTGGAGGAGGAAGGGTATGAGGTGGATAAGGAGAGGAAGGCAGAGATGGCAGTTGTTGCTGGAGAGAGGGCGGACTACTACTGGAACAAGCACCATGGACTGCAGCTCTGGCAGGAGGCATATGTAGAATACCGAGAGGAGTTTGAGGAGAAAGCAGATGGAGAGATGACTGAACTGCTGGCTGGATTGGAGGCTCAGAGGGCAGAAGAGGAGGAGGTGGCTGCAGAACATAATCTGGACACGGCGCAGGAGGAGATGAGCATGGAGCAGTAGAGATCATTTGACAACAAAACATATTTCATCATGAACAGTACAACCAACATTTTATCTTTAAATGTGAATGGGTTACGGGGGGCTACTCGACGTAGGAACATTTTTACTTAGATGAGGGGATTGGAGGCTGATCTCTTCCTCTTGCAGGATGTTAGGTGTGAGGATGATTCAGATAAGATGGAGTGGACGAAGGAATGGGGAGGTGCAGTGGTCTGGAAGGGCAAGGTCAGGATCTTGGTTCGGAAAGGCAGAGGGGAGATACAGGATGTGAGGAGCTGGGGAGAGAGACTAGTTTGGGGAGAGTGAATTCGTGTAGGTTGGGAGCCAGTTACAGTTGGCTCCTGCTACTGCCCTGCGGTACAGGGTGAGCAGATAGATTGGATGAAAGGTCTGTTGGAGAGCGGGAGCTTTGTGGAGGCTGGAGTGGATATGCTGGGGGGTGATTTCAATATGGTTCGGGACATACTGTTGGATAGAACAGATGGAGGTCGAGGTGCTGAGAGCAGGAGTGGAGGACTGGTGGCATGAGAGGAGGTAGAGAGACTAAGTGCACTGGTAGATGCTGGTCGGGAGTGCTGGGGGAATAGAAGGGTTTACACACATTGGGCAGGGGGTCTGGGGACGAGGATCGACTGGATTCTGATGGCCAGCTACTGGGGCCTAGACGTTTGGAAGTCACTGGAGGTAGAATGGTGTCCATGGTCAGATCACTGGGGGATTTTGGGACAGGGGCGATTTGGGGGAAGCAGGGATAGGCCTGGACATTGGTGCCTCAATTCCTCTTTGTTAGATGATAAGACCTGGTGGGATGAGTGGGCTAAGGACATTCAGCTGAGGGTGGAGGACTGGTGGCAGGAAGGAGCCTCAGTTGGGGTTCGGTGGATGAGGATGAAGGAGATGGCCAAGATTTACTGGAGTGAGGCTAGTAAGGAGGCAGGGAAGCAGAGGAGACATAGAGTACATTGGGCTTCTACTAGACTGACTAAGCTTCTAGAGGAGTGGGCGAGGTTGAAGATACTGGAGGGAGAAGAAGATTGGAGGTTAATGAGGGCAAAAATGGAGGTTGTGGAACTACAACAGGTACTGCGGGAAGAGGAAGAGGCAAGGGTATAGAGTTTGGCAGCACGGCTCTGCTGGCAGGATTTGGAGGAAGGGGAGAGGCCTTCCAAGTTTCTTACAAGGGCTCTTAGGGCAAGGTGGGTACAGCAATGGTAGGAAGAGGTGTTAGACTCTGATGGTATACTGGTGCATGGTGTACAGGACATTCTTGGATCGCTGAAGGAGAGATGGAGTGGATTGTGGAGTGAGGAGGAGGGTGGGGCAGATGATGAGGCCATTGACCGAGCATTGGAGGATTGGCACCCGCCACAAGTCGAGGGGCTAGGTGGCCTGGTGATGCCGGTGCAGGAAGATGAGATACACCAGGTTCTTGCTGCAACAACACCGGGTACAGCACCTGGGGAGGATGGTCTGCCCTGGGACTTTTGGAAGTGAATGGTGGGAGTCCCAGGGGTGATGGGGGAGATGATAGCATTGTGCGACTCCATTCTTCAGACCGGGAGGTAGGTGGGGGAGCAGGACCTTGGGCTGGTGATGCTACTGTACAAAAACAAAGGAAGGCGGGAGGATTGGAAGAATTGGCAGCCGATAATGTTGCTAGATATGGACAGGAAGTTGGTGACTAAGGTGGTAGTGGCAAGACTACAGAAGGTGGCCCAGCAAGTCATGGGTATTGAGCAGAGGGGATTTGTAGGCAGGCGGCTCATCAGAGATGGCACTGCCTGGGTACATGGAGTTATTGAAGGGGCAAGAGCATGTGGATTGGATGGGCATCTTGTCTTCTTGGACCAGGAGAAGGCTTACGACTGAGTGCGAAGAGTCTGGTTGGCGAAAGTTTTGGATAGGATGGGGGTTCTGTCCCAATTCCAGTCAGCGATGGTCAGCCTACTGGAAGGAAGTAGGGCGGCGCTCATGTGTAATGGGCATAGAGGGGTAGCATTCCCCTTGGGCAGGGGGTACCCCAGGGGGACCCACTGTCTCCCATTTTGTATGCTCTTTCTCTGGAACCCCTTATGGATAGAATTAGGCAGAGGATAGAAGGACTCTCTGTCTTTGGCATAGGATGGAAAGTTGGGACCTTTGCAGATGACATGGTGGTTGGTTTGGGTTCGATTGCTGATGTTGAAGAGCTCAAGAAGACTGTAGAGTGGTATGACGAGAACTCAGGAGCGAAGTTGAATTGGCATAAATGTGAAACAATGGTGCTTGGCAATGGTCTGGTGGGAGGGGAGGTTATAGGAACAATTGTCCCCACTGGTGAAGCAGTGCGGTACTTGGACATCTATCTGTCAGTCTACGGGTCAGTTCTGCCCAGGCTTTGGTGAGAGCAGAGGATTGGAATCTGGGAGGAGGCTCTGCGGAGTTGGGGGGGAAGACATTTTTCTCTGGCAGGACAGGTCTCGATTTTGAATATCTACTGGCTGCCAAAGTTGTGGTACTTGGCATATCATCTGAACTTCCCAGCTTGGGTGGTGAAGAGACTGGTAAAGTCAGCGAAGAGATGGATTTGGGCTGGAAGGCAGAGTCAGATTGGTTGGGAGACCTTGTCCCTACCAGTGGCGAGAGGTGGTCTTGGGCTGGTTGACTTCTCAAAAAGGTTACACTGTTTGCGAGCATGGTGGCTAAAGAGGGCAGTGGAATTGCGAGGAGGTGGTTGGGTTCCTCTGCTACAGAAGATCTGGGAGAGGCAGTCATCACCAAGGGGCGCAACTGGGGATCTCCTCGCATTAGTTGGACTTCAGGATACTAAGCAACTGCGATATAAAGGATTCTGGTGGGGGATAGCAGAGGGGGTGCACCGTATTGGAATTCGTTGGCAAGGGAATGAAGGAGAGGAGGATTGGGACCCAGCGATGTGGAGATGGGATCATATACTGCTGGGTGGCACTCCTTTAATTAAGTTCAACATTAGTGATGGAATGGAATGCCAAAGGGGACCAGGACAGGATCTGTGGCCTAGTGGTTGGCAAGGAGTTGGAATTGGCGAAGAGTGGAACTGGCATGGTGTTTGGACTTGGAGTGCCGCAGTGAGAAAGTAGATGCTGCCAAAGTACTGGGTGGTCTGGTGGTGCATGCTGTGGAGGAATGTGATGCTCAACTTTCATGCAGGGCACCTTATCGTAGGGGGTTGCTTCGACTGTAAGGAGTGCTATAATGTAGGGCAGGAGGGGGGTTGTGTACAGATGCCTGAACATTGGCTAGGAGAGTGTGAGGTGTTGGGGGATTTCTGGCAGACAATTGGGGAATGCTTGGGGGTACAGCGTAGGAGAGATGAAGTACGGGGGAGGTGGGAGGACTTGAGGGACAGATTGATAGGGGGGATAGGGAAGG